>VWYP01000216.1:34820-75313 GCA_013400435.1 Pycnonotus jocosus
AGAGAAACACACAAAAAAACGAGGGGAGAGGAAAGGAGAGGAGAGGAGAGGAGAGGAGATCCCCTGCTGCCAGCCCTGGCACTGCAGGAACCACAAACACCACGCTGCCCAGAAATACTGCCCAGGCAAGCTGTCAGCACATTTTTGAGGATAAAGATGAGATGAGAGTTCTCCTAATGTCAATTCCTGTCAGTTTTTCCTGTCCCAGGGCACTCCATTACCCTTCTAGCTGACCAGCCAGTTGTGCAAGTAGACATTTTACTTTCTCAGGAAGTTTCCTAAAAATGATCTGCAATAACAAAATGTCACTCTGGAAACTTGTAGAATGGCAGCTTGTAACACATCACTGTAGCTCAATAGGAAGGGCAGAATATATATTCTATCTCCAAATGTAATTATTTTTAAGTAAGCATGGTGCATGCCTTTGAAAAAAACACCTACACAGCCTACAAAGCCAGCAATTTGCAGAAAAAGAAAAACAGCTTTATTCTAATTCTGTTTTGAATAAATGTACAAAACATAGGAAATGTGCCCTGTGACTGTGCCAAATGCAAACAAGGATTAAAAAAAAATAAATCTGTTAACCATGTTATACCTTTAAAACAATTTTATCCTCAGAAACACCCTAATTACAGAGGGTAACATTTCTCTAATTTGTTCTTTTTTCTCTTATTTCAACTACAAAGAATAGCAATTACCCTATATTTAGAGGAGCAGATGACTGAGTGAAATGAATTCTTGGACCCCAGCACCTCTAAGTTGTAGTAATTGCATTTGCAATGGAAAAAAAAAATCATCTCGGTCCAAATTTGGCTCTAAGAATGAAACAGTGCTCATCACCTGCATAAGCAGAAACCCAAATTCTTTGTAAGAAACACTGATTTTTGTACCTTGAATTAATCTGAGCCCTTAAAATCATAGATTTAGTCCACTGGCAGGTAGACCAGATAGGAGAGTGCTGAAGGGAATTGGAAGAATGAAGCAGAACAGAACAAAAGTTGGTATTTCTTTACTCAGCATGTATTCAAACCACAGAAATTTTTTAAATTTTTTTTTCTCCAGATATTTTGTGGGTGATAGAAGTTTACATTGCCCAAATTCACAGAGAAAAGCACAGAGAAGATTATTGCAGTGATGCTACTTTGAGATCAGTGTTAGCTTCTGGCTCTGGTCACAATAAAACCAGCATGTAAGAAAAAAAAAAATCCTTTCAGGAAGGAAACTTCTGCAGAAAATTGCTTCATCCTCTAGGACTGAATGGCATCTCGTGGCATCTGTGGTTGATGTGGTTCCTCACAGGACACATGGGACAAACACTCATGTTTAACCAGCAGTCATGGTCCCCAGGTGGGATTTCATCTCCTGCCCCAGGGTGAAAAAACAAACCACAATTCCTGTGTGTCACTGAGCGGCTGAGATGAGCACAGACTGCTGGCAGAAAAAGAAAGAAACTCAAAGGCATTTTGGCAAAGGCACAGGCCATGTCTGTGTGTAGTTAATTTGCTGTCAGATAAGAGTTCCTTACTTTTTTTGTGTGTGTTTTCCATCAAGAAGGATGGCAGCTACGGAACTGAGTCACTTTTCTAAGAGGCTTTGTGCATGTGAGTAAAAAGTGTTGCTTAGCACTGTGATGGGCATTGCACTGTTCAGTGCATGAGAGAGAGATTTACCAGCTACTGTGGAAGGAGGTGACTGAATAATCCAAACCACAGCAAGTGGAAGCAAAATTAATTATGTCAAACGGTAAAACAGAATGACTCCACATTGTAGGAGAATGGTTGTACAGCAAAAAAAAATTAAATGTTCGTTTCTTGTACATGTTTAGTACTTCTACAATGCAATGTCCTGGGAAAATGTGGTGTAACACCTAGGACAAATCTGGAATAACAGCAACAAAATACTTGCTTACACCACAATAAAGTGAAGAATTATGTAAAATTCAGCTCTGCAAGAGTTTTTTCAAGAGAAACTCACATCAACCTGCATCAATCATTTCTTTTCCAGCCACGAACAGGAATTTGGAAAAGGTTTCAGCAACACATTCGTTGTGTTTAGCCAGTGCCTTGTATCTATTGGGATGCATAAAAGGATAAAAAAAAACATCTTTCAAAATGACACAAGAAGAAAAACAGTACATGTTGTCTTATTGTGACATTTTGCATATGTATAGATATATGCACAGTATATATATGTTTATATAAAAGAAACAGAGCTAACAGGTGAAAAACAAGTCCTAAAGATGCTTATGTGTGTTCAAAAGCTGCTTTTAACATTGCTCATTGGGTTGACTAAAAACTAAAATATGTGTAAAATTTCTTATTTTAGGCTTCTGGCATTTACTTTATTCACTATGCACTTTTAGCTACTTTAATGAATTGAATGAAAAAAAAAGGTAGGAATTTGAACAAATTTCAAATTTCTATATCCCAGTACAAAGCACCATTTCCCAGCAGTTCAAACAGCAACACTGTGTGTGCTTGAAGCCCCTTTTGATCACCCTGCAGCTGCCCCAGATGTGTTTCAGGCCATGCACTGACCCGGTGCTCTGACTCTTGGAAAGGTCAGTGGCAAGGATCCAGGAGATGCCCCAGATAATTCCCTGGGAACCCCAAAATGAGCAGAGTGGCCCAAGAAGTGAAAATGCTCCCTTGGGTTTCCCTGCAGTGACTGAGAGGAGCAGCAGACAATGCAAACAGCAGCCCAGAGCACACCCCAAACCTGTCCCTTTTTGATGGGTTTTGCAGCTTTTGAACATTCTTTCACATGTTCCAGGGGAAACCCCACTGTTGTGGTTTGTAGAATAAAGCCTACACTTTCCCTCTGCTTTTTACCCTCATGATGCAACTGGAGAATTTTGTACAAACCAGACTTTCCAGCGCTCACTTTAAACTTCCCTAGCTGCCACAGGCTTTTACAAAAATAGAAAGCAATTACATACAGTTTTAACATTATTGCATTGCACCATTCCCAAGGGAACGAAAGAATTTAAATCATTCTCTTCTCTCTCTTATCTAGGAAGTAAAGCATTTCCAAGGCTGAAATACCACATCAGGAAGTGTAAAGCAGCGTTATCTCTTTTCTGCTGGTTTGTTTTCCCTCAGGTTTACACAGACAAATGACTCAGAGGCATCCGTATCACCCTGAGAGCCACACAACCGAGGGGGCTGAAAATCTCCCTTGTGCCCAAGAAGAACAGAACGTCTTGTTTGATCCCCCACAGCCATCAGTGTTTGCCAGCAGGTCCACAGAGGGGCTCAGGGACACTCAGCCTCCTGGCTAAAAAACCAGCTCATCTCAAGGGCAGCACTGCCAATCCTTTCGGTTTTATCACCAACAGACTAGAATTAAATGTTTTTTTTTTTCTGATATGTTGAACTCCTGGGCATCAAGTTACATGAAGAATTATGTTTGGCTTTGAGTTTCTAAGTCTGTATTTTTCTAGAGGGAAAAAAAAAAAGGCTGTCTGGATCCCTTAAATAGCACAGCCGAGCACAGGGACGTGATCTACACACCAAGAATGACTTGGTGACTTTTAGGAGAAGGCCTGGACTGTGTTCTTCAGTGCTGCAAGTTCAAAAGGGCTGGAGTGTCCCTGGAGGTGCTGAGCAGAGGAAGGGCTCTGAGGTGATGTGGTGGCCAAGGGGATGGAGGAGACCAGCAAGCAAGAAAAGCAAGAAAAGCAAGAAAAGCAAGAAAAGCAAGAAAAGCAAGAAAAGGTGACCCTGTGTCCAGGCAGAGCTTTGGAGAGATCCCTGCTGGCAGCTTGCACTGGAACATCTGCGAGCAGAAGACGCGGCTTTGCCACAGCGCAACACCACGCGAAGGATTCGGCTGGATCTGTGCCACTGATCGCATCCAGCTGGGCTCTGACACTGCTCCTGAGCTTTGGGTTCCCTCTGAGCTGGTTGTTTTTCAGCTCCTGGAGCTGTCAGCATGGCCCTTGGGCACGGAGCAGCATGGTCTCTTCGGAAACCCCTCACCACTGAGGGAAACTCCAGAATGCTCCTCCAAAGACGTTTTGGTTCTTGTCTCACAAGTTATAGGGATTAATTGGTGTGACTGTATTTTATTGCAAATCAAACAATTGCACTCACTATGCTGTTATAAGTATTTTAACTAACTGTTAGATTTTCCTTTCAGTGTTGCAATGGCTTGCAGTCTTGACAGGACATGTGAGAAAGAAGGAAAATTAAAGCTAGAGCAGATATAATTGTCTGAGCTAGGGAAAGGTTGCTTGAATACCATTTCAGTAATATTTCAACTGCAAGGAGCCAGCTTTCCATACACCATACTTAAAACAACCCTGGTCATAAAATGGGATGTGTGCTAAGGAGCAAACCTAGGGAATGTTGTTTTCATCCCAGTGTCAGCATCTCTTCTCTTATGGAAATATAAAATTATCCTGATGCTATTTGTCATTCCATAAATCCATGTGTTATATTGATTTTTTCATTTATTGGCAGAGACTAAAATGATGTTTGAAGCCAGGGGATAAATTTCTAGGCTCAGTGCTGTTCTCTGCTCAGTTTAAGCATCTGTAGCTGCATCTGGAATTTTTGCATTGAGTGACATGGACAGTTAAGGGAGCAATGGTACAATTAATTGAATTGTTTCAGCAAGTTCATATAAAGGGTTCCTTCCAGCATTTTAACTCCACGAGAGCTATGATCTCTTCACACACTTCTGAGCTGCATGTTCTTCCTAATAATTTATCTAAATGAATCCACTGCCTAATAAAATATTCATAGCAGTAAACATTTTCCATTTACTCATGTTCTGTGTGTCAGCACAGCATCAGGACAGCATCCCCTCCTTCAATTCCTTTCATGCAGGTCATGGATCAGCCTTCACCTGCTATTTAAACAACTAATAAAGCAACAGTTGAATGCACACCACGCTGGAAAGTGAGCCCACAACCTCACACAAATACCTTCGAAACATGAGAATATAAATATTTTCAAATACTCTGTCTCGTAAAAAAGTGCACAAACGTGTGCCAGTAACAGGTGGTTTTTTGCCCCCAGTTTTGATGAAATTGAGAAAGATCCATTATCACAAGAAATAGCTGCCAAAGCCTACAGATCATTTGAGGAAACTAAAATTCAGAGCTGAAAATGCTCTGGCATTATTTAATTACTGCTGACTGCTGAGGAGTTACCTTAACTGCAACAAAGCCATCTGCTTGAACTCAGAGTTCCTAAAACAAATCAAGTTTAGACCCTGCCTCAATCCTAGGACTGGCTCTAGGGCTAGTGAGAGGACACAAAACCACAAAGAGGATTTTTTTTAGGTATTTGATTTTATTCCAGCGTAACTCAGTGGCAGTTCAGATGTCTGTGCTATGCTGACAGCTGCCTGGGAGCCTACATGGGATTAATCCTCTTTCCAAGCTCAGGCTCCCTCCTGACAATGCAGCTGGACAAATTGGCCTCCAAACCATGATAAAATACCTGATATCAGTAAGAGATACAATATTCTTTGGACATAAAGGGTTCCTTCCTCAGAGAACACAGATCTGTCATCTTTGACCAGCCAACATTTTCACTAAACCTTCCAGGAAGGTGACAAAATTGATGAGAATTTGCATACTCAGTGCAAACCACATTCTGCAACCCAGCAGTGCTGGCTTTGAGCACACAGCTGCAGATGTTTGCTCTGCTGCACCTGCCATGTCCACTCAGTATTTTCCCCTGTGTCTTGGGATACAGAGCATGCTGTGAGGTTGGAGATGATCATGGAGACAGCATGATTGCTGTTTGGAAAGGGTCAGTGATTTTGCCTCCCTCGTGCTGCAGGCTGCTTGATGTGCCCAGGATGTGATCCTCGTTTTGGCCCCTATTCAGCACAGCCCTGCCTCTGCACCACTCCTGTGCCAAAGCAGAGTGTAACCCACACTCAAGAGCTTTGGGGAATTTAGGGATATTGCAGGAGTTCAGTGAATCAGCTTTCCCCTTAGGGACACTGGGTTAATGCTCTGGCTGCCCCCTGTGCCAGGGTGAGGCACAGTTTGTTGTCTGATGAGGTCAAAAGCCAGAACAAGCAGTTGGTGAGCCTGATACTGCCAAGAAATCACTTCAGCCAAAGGAAAGAAGCCATTTTTTTGGTCATGCTTGGACCAAATCATTTTCATTCTTGATATTTCTCAGGGTCTGCAAAACGCAGTCCATGTTTAGCTTCCTCCAAGGCAGTGGGCATCTCTGATCCTACAGGCAGGAATGCCAGTGTGAGAGTGCTCCACAGCAGCCTCTGCCAAAAGCAATTATTTGGGGGTTGCTAAGAAGCCCAGAAATTCTGGTGCTCATCCTCAGGGCCATCTGCTGTCCTGCTGTCACTGCACACCTCAGGTGCTCACATCCCACTTTTAAAGTATTTCTGCCCCTGTGCCCAGACCTCTCCTGACTCAGAACAAACAAAGTTTTCATTACAGCAGGAACATCAGGCTGGAGTTCAGCACACTGGGAGCAGCACCTTCAGGGGCTCTCTCAAGGGAATAATTTGCTGATGAGCACTGTTCCCTGTGCAGTAATCCCAAGGAAGTGTGTGAGCATGTGAGCAAGTGCCAATTCTCCAGGAGTTTGATCACTGTGTACCAACCCAGCAGAGAAATCTGTGCATGTGCAACCTGCCCCAAATAGAGGCAGCACAATGTGGGGTCATGGTCACTCCCTGAAACAGCACAATTCCCCCTGTATGGAAACAAGAGACAGAGATTTAATTAAAGAACTCTAACAGCAATCTAGAAAATGCATGTATCGCTAATCAGTTCTATATTCTGTAGGAATAACCTGCTGAACCATGCAAGTGTTGGAAATACACCCAGTTTGTACCCAGAAATGCACAGTTTTCCACTAGGATTCTTGATGTGTGCTGTGACCAAGACAAAAACTTTGGGAATTTTGCTGATAAGCTGTCTTCTAACTGAAGAGTAAGATGTAGAAATGAGAGGAAGCAAACTAATGCCACCAAAATAGCCCAAGTTATTTAACTACTTGATCTCTTCTCAAATCTTGAACAACACTTGAAAAGCATTATTTCAGTAGCCTTTATCTTCCAGCACAACATTTCACAGTCTGAAGTTAACATCAGTTACCCAGCAGTCCTTCCTTCCACTTCTTCCCCCTTTTCCCACAATTCTTAGATGTTTCCTCATTTTGCCACACCATGGAAACCCTGGGGGCTTCTTTCAAAGGCCTGGAAAACAAGACTAGGTCTGAGAGCTTTATTGGCTGCTCAGCCTGCCAGGGAGCTCATTTCTCTCAGCAGCACAGGAGGCTTTCCCAGACAGCCCAGACACCCCCAGGACAGCGGGATGTGAGCAGAGAGCCCCTGCTGTAACCCACCCCACTCCTGGGGTGGCCAAAATGTACCAACATCAAAGGCTGGTGTTTAATCCAACACCTTGGTGGGGAGTGTGGACAGAATCATGGTCTGGGGATGTCTCTGCACCAAGCCTTGGAGGGAAGGAGGCCTGCAGGCTCCAGCTTGGGGTGTTGCACCTTCCCTTTGCACCTGGCAAGGGCTGCAGGATAACTCTGAGTCCAGCCCAGGAGCAGCCCCACGTCAGAGGGCTCAGCTGCCTCCCTCCTGTGGGATTCCCCATCCAGACCAGCTGGGAATCAACCTCCCACCTGGATGTGATGCTCAGGGAAGCCTGGCTGGCCCCAAACCCCTGTGCTGTGAACAGGGCAGGTCACCCTGTCACGAGCACCCAAAGCCAGCCCAGGACAGCAGGGTCAGGGCTGTGAATGAAGCTGCAGTGTCTGTCTTGATAGAACAGGGCTCCTGCAACTCTGCTCACCCCATGCCCTCCCAGAAGAGCTGTTACACCCCAACCAGCCTAATGAGATGTGATTTTAAATCATCCCTTTACTCCAAGCAACAGATTTGTCATTTAATGTCACAACCCAACTCAAAAAGCCACGTAATATGTTTAAGGATTTCCATTATTGTAAGCACTTTGTGCACAGCTTGTTACTAATTAAAACTGCTCACTTCTCTGAGTCCACTATCAAAGGCTTGAAGCTGCAATATGATTTAACCTGAGGTTATGCTGTTTTCCTACTGCACTCTTTATAACCTATAAAATGCCCAATTGTTGTCAAACCATTGGGTGAGGACACATAAGAGTCAGCTCAGCAGGGCTTTTCTGACAGATCCAAAGGTTTAGAAACACTTCAGATTGAGCTAACACCTCCATCCTCACATCCTGAAATTCTGCTGACATTCCTCAGCCCAAAACAAAACAAACAGGCAGCAACATCAGTCCTGCCTTTCCATCCCTCTCTGACAAACGATGCAGTTTTGAATCCTGAGAAGGTCTGTGTTGGAAACTGCACTTCAGGACAAGTGATCCCATTTCCCATAACAATGTTTTGGCACGCAGACCCCATTCCTGGTGGGTAAACATCAGAGAAAGTGGAATTTAACATGTGCCCACCCCCTGGGTACAGTTGTACTCCTTTGAGTTTTGCAGAAATTGTAGGCCTATTGTAAGTTCCATTAACATGAAGTAGAAGTTTAATTTAACATGGATAAATGAAGCGTGGGTGTACTGATATATTAGAAAGAATACTATTACCCAGAAAATTATAGTGGTCTCATGAGGTGGTAAAGGAAACTAAAGAAATTATATTTAGTGAAGTTGTACCATTGGGGGTTTTGATAGGCTTGTTTTTGCTTTGTAATCAAGTGCAACATTATTTTATTATCATGGTTATACTATTATTACAGTGTAATCTTGTACTTGATTACAAATCAAACCCTGTGATAACTACGATAATAAAATAATGTGCCAACATAACAATCTAGCAAAACATAATAAAATAGGTGCTGTTGATCAGGGACAGCATCAGCCAGTCAAGGGGGGGGATTGTCCCACTCTGCTCTCACTGGGGTGGCCTCACCTCGAATGCTGGGGACAGTTTTGGGTGCCACAAGAAGAGAAGACTGAGGACAGAGACCTCAATGAGGTCTGCACTGATCTCTTCTCTGATGACCACTGACAGGACCCAAGGAAATGGCCTGAAGTTGAGTCAGGGCAAGGTTAGGTTGGATATTAGGAAAAAAAAAAAATTCACCCAGAGGGTGGCTGGGCAGGAGAAGGGGCAAACACAGCCTCAAGCCTCAGGGAGAGTTTGGACAATGCTCTCAAGGACATGGTGGGATTTTTGAGCTTTCTCATGTGAGGCCAGGAGCTGGACTCAACCATCCTTGAGGGTCCTTTCCAACTCACAGGATATTCNNGGCAGGGGAAGGGGCTGGAGAAGGGGCAAACACAGCCTCAAGCCTCAGGGAGAGTTTGGACAATGCTCTCAAGGACATGGTGGGATTTTTGAGCTTTCTCATGTGAGGCCAGGAGCTGGACTCAACCATCCTTGAGGGTCCTTTCCAACTCACAGGATATTCTATGATTCTAAAATTGTAATTGCTGCCTAAAATTGCACAAACACAAATGAATAATATGAGTGCTGTGGTATAATGAGCTACTCCCGAGGTACAAGAGGCACCTATCCCAATATGGAGCAGGAAATCTTGGAAAAATCATTATGGAAAGTAGATAAAGAAAGGTGTAAAAGGTATATTTAAAGGACTTCACCTTGAAAGTTGTATTCATGCTTGTCAACATCAGCCTGCTGTGTTCTATCAGTCAATTAACCTTGCTCTGCTGCTGTGCATCTTGGATGGACACAGCCAGCTAGATTTGAACAAGAGAGTAGATTCACTGCTCTCATCTCCTCCTGTGTTAAAATGCAATCTCCCTTTCTGTTCATTTCAAACTGACTGATCAGAAGAAACCAGCAAAAGTCCAACCGGCAAAATTCAAAATTTTACCCATCAAATCCAAAATTTAAACAGTGGAGCGAGAAGTAATTCCCACTCAGAACAAATGCACAGAGGGGAGGGCAGAGCTCTGCTGCCTCCCAGACCCAGCCATCAATATTCACGGGTGTCAGACACGCATTTCCAGTCTCCTGCATCCCAGTGGGTGCCAAATTGGTGCAGCAAAAGCCTGTCAGACAATTTCCATATCTCAGCAGCACCAAGACCTTTTTGTACAGCTGCTGCCTCTGATTGAGGATGGAAATAGACGTTGATAAAAAAAAAACAACAAAGCACAAAAACCACTCAAACCTTACCAAAAATAAACACGTTGCAAAACAAATTATCCATCAGAAGATGGAGAGGTGTTGGCCACAATAACAACCTGCCTGTCCTGATAACTCCAGCACTGCTGGGGAACTGAGGCTCCCACCAATGTGTCAACAGCAATGGAAATCAAACCACCCCCTAAAAAAAAACCAACCATGAATCAAAACAGAGCCTTATCAGCCATCCTGCCTTGCCCATCAAATCTCACACCTAAGAGCTGATAGAGGAGCTCCTCATGTTTGTATATTACTCATTGAACTTTCCAGTCCTGAGCCTTTTTCATCTGGGAAGGAAGGCAGCATCTTGGCTGAGGGATTCACTCCCTGAACCCGCTGCTGTCACTGTGCTTATCACACTGCCTGCAGGGATTGTGAACTTTTCCAGCAAGAAAACTTGTTACAAACAGAAAACACGGAGTCTGGGAAAATGGAATGTGTCTTTGAAACTGATGCAAACAAAGGCATTAAACCCAAATTTTGATGTAGCACATGTTTTTTATCACAGCCTAGGCTCCATGACAGGTTCACGCACAAATTCCCATCATGCCATTAGCATCTTTAATGACAATTTTGGCAGAATAGCCAGTAAGGATCCATTTGGTTCCTCTTGTAAATTGTCCATTCAGGAAAAAGATTGTATTTTGCCAACGAGGCAGTGTTCCACCAACTTGAAACACATTTTGCAGTGTGCAAAACAGTGCAAGGCACAGCAATTGGCACGTGGCCCCTTTTCCATCTATGTAGTTCTTATTTAATTTCTATGCAGGCAGATGAATCACACAGAACTTATTTACCTGCATGTGCTGATAAAACACAAAATAGGAACTTATTGCTACTCTTCCTGTTAGGTCTCAGGGAAGTGAACTAACTTATGAGGGTATTTTAATGAATAATAGACAAGTCTAGAACCAGAATTTCAAGGAATATGTCATGTGAATTGGATAGAGACAGTATAATCATAATTTGCTGAGTAGAATTTAATGATATCAATTCAACTGACGGATGGGAAAGGAAGCAGAATGAAAAAGTTGAGTTAATTCTGAGTTAATTGACCCAATCCTGGAAACATGCATAATTTAAACTAATGCATTACACTGGGATATTTGTCTTACAACGTATTCAAGGGATTTTTAGAGATTTCATCTCACTCCTCTGTATTTCTTTGCATGTTGTGTAAAGCAGTTGTCTACAGATGTATTGGCCTGCCTAATGGCAGTGATTTTTGAGCATAAAGACTGAGCTGGCCCATCACATCCATCTCTTCTAAAAATGCAGCAGTCTATTGATCAGGTCTTGGCATTTCACCAGCATTCAAGTTGAGCCTTTAATGCAAGAAATTATGATATTATTGTATTGATCACATAAAATTACCATGCACTAAAAAGAAATCTTCTTTTCACACAGTGCTTCCCATAATATAATGCAGTAGAAGCACCAAATATGTTAGGAGGTACATAAAATACATCAAACAGCAGATGAGGCATCCATCTACATCCAAGAGCAAATTTCCTGAGTGATGAAACAGCCTCGAGTTGTGCCATGGCAGGTTGAGATTGGATATTCCAAAAAATTTCTTCACCGAAAGGGTGATCAAGCATTACAAAAAGCTGCCCAGGGAAGTGATGGAGTCACTGTCCCTGTCAGAGTCCAGGAGATGTGAGGATGTGGAGCTCAGGGACGTGGTTAATGGTGTTTGGTGGGGTCAGGTTTATGGGTTTTCTTGATGATCTTGGAGGCTTTTCCCAACCTGAATGATTCTGTGCACACAGAACACAGACTGAACAAGGATGAAAGAGCTTTGCTATGTTAAATCCAGAATGAATAGAAATGCAGCTGAGCAGCCCTGGGGTTCTGGGCTTTCCCTGGAGGTCTCTGCTGTCTGCAGCCAGGAGAATGAACCATGGGTTAATCTCTACACCAGACTGCAACAGGACCAGTCCTGGAAATTGTGGCTGCTCCCTGACAAGTGAGCAGAAACACATTCCACTGAAAGCTCAATTTCACTCTGCTGAGCTTAGCAAGTCCTCAGCACAAGATAATATATCCCAGATATTTGGTGCACAGAAGTGTTGCTAGATTTCACTGCAGTCACCTTCTAGGAAGGAAAACAAGGTGTTTGTGAGTAAGAGAAAACAGGAGTAAAAGCAATACCAGATGTGGGGTGCTCAGGATGGACAGAGCAGCTGAAGGCACTGAGATGCGCCCCTCTGTCACAGCTCCCCCGTGATCACAGCTGTGCCTTAAAATCTGGGCCACAGACATGATGCTGCTGAGTGGAGAGGATTTTATTTCTCACTTAGCTGATGTGAGGGTGAAGGCTGAGAGGAGCTGCTGCTCTTTCAGTCAGGTGCAGGCTCCCTTGCTCCCTGGGCTGCTGGGACACTGGAGAAGCAGAGAACATTTTAACTGTGTCCTTCTGCAGATGAGGAGCAGACAGGTAAATCTGTATGTACAATGACACAGACTAAAATTAACTCAGTCTTGGTAAAATGTTTGCAATTCTAGTCAAATCCTCTCTCTTGATTTTTAATTTTTTTTAAGAATGGGGATGGAACACACCCAAGGATGACTCTGGGTGTGTCTCACGTGGCTCCAGTGCCTGGAGCTGGTGCTGTTCCTCCTCTCAGATGAGGCTAAATCTGTCTGTGGGAAACACATAACCTGTCTGCATTTTATTTGGTGTCTCCATGATCTGCCTGGTGCCTTTATAAAGCACCAAATTTACTGCTGGAACAGTTTATCATCACAAGGTCTTTCTTTTTATACACAACAATTCCGGTTTTCTCATTATCTTCTATCAATTTCTGGTTTGCTGCAAAGCATGTGAGTTTATATTTCTTTTCAACTAAACTCATAAAAGTTAATTACAATGAGGCAATGCACGTACAAAACTACCACTGGATCTAACAGGCTATTGTCATAAAAAGTAAATAAAGATTCATGCATTTTAAAGCACATTTAGCTTCACTGATCTAGAAGCAAATTGCGCATGAGAAGATTGCACTGACAGCACTAAAACTGCTGCTGTATTTAAATTGAAATCAGTAAAACAGAAATGTAACCACGTACACTCCAGATTTTGAGGGCTTTACACTCCTGTGAGTTTTTAAACCTGTTGCATCTTCCAAAAATTTTGAGCAAAAGGATGAACTAAAAACCGTAATTGGATCTAAAACTTTATTTGCATTAAATAACACTTAAATGCGTGCCATTCAAAATTATTCTAATGAGTCATTCTTGCACATAGAAGATTTATTTTGGTTGGGCAATTCTCAATTTCACCAAGCAGGCAAGACAGACCCATCCAATTTAATGTCTAAAATATGAAAAATAGCTTCCTGATTGAATGCAACACATGAGCTGTGGGTAAATTAGTAAAATATAAGATGACAAGAAGAGCACAGACTTCTTGTTTATGACACTCCAACAAGGTTTCACAGGATAAATCTGAAAGGGGAAAGCAGTTTATTTAGCTTCTGAAGGAAAGTTTCAAAGCACATTTACCTCTTAGAAAGTACAAAGGTGAATGGAGGCTCTGTTTTTTTCACACTGCAGTGTTAGGATTTGCTATTTAAAAACTGCTTCTTGCCAGGAAGTTAAGGGATTTTGGTTTCATAATAAGTTGCTCAGAGATTTGTCCTGGCTTTTTGGTGCTGCACACTGAAACACACATATTTTATCCTCAATATCTTAAAAGAAGGCAGCTGGAAGGAAAGAGGCTCTGGGAAATGGAAGATATGACTGCAGTAGCTCAGTGTCTGAATGATTCTTGGTATTATCAGTATAGAATACTTGAATAATACCAGCAAACAACTGGACACAAGAAGTCAGAAAGTTCTTTTCAATCCTGCACTCCTGTGGGGTCAGGAAACTCCCCTTGTGATCTTTGTGATGTCACTTTCTTTTCTGAATTATGTAGTGCAGCATATTTTTCTAAGGTGAGCTTGCTTCCTTTATATTTTAAATAATTTTGGTTTTTAATTGAAACCAATAAAACGAACAAAAAACCCCTCAACAGCCTCAGCCAGGCCAGAAGAGAGGAGTTCACTCCTTTCACAGCAGGAAAAGCAGAACACAAGGAAAAACAGAACACAAAGAAATGCAGAACACAAGTGCCTTAGGGAGAACCAGCCTCACCAAGCCAAGGCAGAGGCAACCACAAGGAGCTTTTCATGCCAAACCACAGGAAGGAAATGGATGCCCACAGGAACACATTTGAAACTCAGGCCCAGGAGCACATTTCAGCACTGAGCTGAATGTCCCACACGTGCAGCCCTGGGTCACCTCAGCTGGACAAATGCCAGCCCATTTCTGCCACCTGTGTGTTCCATAAAGCTCCAAGAGGAGACTGGCTCGTGCTCTGGACGAGGATGAAACCTGATGGACAGCAATGGCACGGAAGGAGCTGCATTGCAGGGGCAGAAGAGATTTCCTCAGACACAGAGGAGAGCAGCAAAACATCCCAGATCCTTCCAGCTGAAGGATGCTGCTGCAGTCATGCCAAAAGCTGCAGTCATGACCGGGCAGGAAGAGACTAAAGAGGTTGGAGGAGACAGAAAATTGCTCTGGCAGAAGTCCTAGCCTCTCTGCATGTCCTGTCAATGCTCCCACTGACTTTAGCATTGACAGACTCTCCTCTCGTGGATTTTGTAGGAAGCCATTCCCCAGGTCCCCTGTGCTTACTGTTATTTACCTATAGCTTGCTGCCACTGAGCAAAACACAGGGGCAATCCATCTAGAAAATAAAATCTAAGGCGTTCTGTAGCATTCCTGGTTTTCATTTTTTCCATATTTAGGGGGGAAAAAAACAGAAAGTACTGGCTGTGCCACTTTAAATCTCAGCAATAAGGTCTCATGCTCCCATGCAGGTTGGAATAACTGCTTTTGTTCAGCCCTTTCTGTAAGAACCTCTGTCTGCAAAACAACCTGTCAGACCCTGGGGCAGACAATGAGTGTCTGCAGTGCTCCTTGGCAAGCTGTGCAAACCTGGGCTGCAAGCACATTTTCCTGGAAAAGGGCAGGGTCAGAGCTCCCAGCCTGGCAGCGCTGCCAAGTGCCAGGGCTGTGGCTCACACACCCCTGAGCTGCCAGGCTGGGCTGGGCTGGTGGCACAGAGCCCTCACTCCCTGCTGGGCACCCTCAAGAGCTTTGGGATCCTCTGCAGGTCTCTGGAGGGGAGTTATTTACCTGGATCTAACACAATCTGGCTCAAAGGGTGTGCAACCTGTACACAGCCAACAGAGAGCAGCCACGCAGCCTCCTCCACCACCAGCCCTCCGTGGAAGCCACCAGAAGCAGAGGCTGCTGGAAGGGTTTGTGCTCTGCTCACCTGTGCTGGACTGAGCAGCCTGAACTGCCTCATCCCTGCCTAAAAGCCCCATTAACCCCCAGCAGGCAAAGGAGCTGGGTGCTTAACAGAAAAAAAAAAAAAAAGTGTTTACAGATGTGGAGTGTTTATTGTTCTCTCATGTTTTGTCCTAATGCTGGCGGATTGACAAGATCCTCTTGTCAGCAGGAACAAACACAGAGAGGACAGTAAAGGATATCTCTGCCTGTTCCAAGAAGGCAGCCAAAGTCAGCTGGGTGATGTACAGGTGGCACAGGGTGAAGGAACAACAAGAAAGAAGCAGGTGGTCAAAAAAAATAATAGGAACTGTTCTGCCTTTTTATCTGAGAGCAGAATTTGGTCTTCAGAGTCCTATAAACCCAAAATGTGGATAATAGCTGAGCTGAAATGAGTCACAAGGACCTGGCACAAAGCTGCCAGGCCCTACCCACAGCAGCAAGCAAGGTGCCATTGAAACTCTCCCTGAAGCTGGCATTGATTTATTCTGGTGAAAATTACCTTTGCACCACAAGCCCTCTGCTGCATCACGCAGAGCTCAGCAGCAGAGGAGGCAAGATCAGAGACCCAAGGCAAGAGGCCCTCTGCTTTCCTCCTGGAAATAAAAAAAAAAGGTTTAACACATGCAAATAACCCTGAGCAATGGGCAAGGAGCTGTAGGGAGCAGCTCCTGTGTGAGTGAGAGCTGCTGGCATCCCTGCCATGGGCACACGGAGCCCTTTCCTTGGAGGAAGGTGCTTGCTGGCCACAGAAAGCAGTGCTGAGCACTGTGATAATTTAATCCACCAGAAGACAGACAGATCCAACACCTGCAGGTGTTAGAAATGAGGAAAAGCTCCTTTCCAGAAGATCCAAGTACACTCTGTAGCTCTTCCTGCTCTACCCAAATTTAGGTTGAGACACTGTTCAAAAGACAAAGAAAAATCCATCACTTCCTTTAACATAATTAAAATAAACCTTCAAATTCACAACAGTCTGTTTGGAGGCAGCAGAGATTTCCCTGACTTGCTTTCCTGGATTTATACAGCTTATTTATGGACTGCTCCATCGCTTGCAAGCCTTGTAACCAAAATCCACTCCCAAGAGGAGGAATTCAGCAGAAAGCAAGCCAAGGTGTGAGCTTGAAAATGTTCACTGTCCCTTTCCCAGAGCAGAACCTCCCCATCAGTGCGGTGTTCTTGTTTTACACAGCTGCAGCTCATCATGGAGGAGGTGGAGAGGACCCCTCTCCAGCTTTAGGGGCTGCTCAGTTTTGGATCTTTCTCTCACTCAGCCTGCTGAGGAGTAGAACCTCATCAGGGATTGGAAAGGAATGTCTGAGGAGGCCACTTCAGTGAAATGAACATTCCCAGACAAGAGGAACAATCAGGACGAGTGTTACTGCTGACATTTGACTTCATTGAAAATAAAATCTGCTTTAAAGCACCGTGCCTGTATCATGGGGTACCTGTGCCCACATAAACAGCTCAACTGCATCCGTGGTTTTACACCATTCCTGCTTCCTCTTCATTCCTGGTCAATCCCCCAAACCAGGAATGAAGGTCAGGAATGAATGCATCAGGGTGAAAAAGCTGGTTTTTGGGTTTTGAGCATAACCACTATAAAACTGCAACATGCCTCCAGAAGAGTGTCCAGCAGATTTTTCTATGAAATTAATTGAGATAAAAGGAAAGACATGGAAAGGAATAGGAAACATTCATGTTAATTTGCTCATTTCATATGGAATATTTATGTGAATGGAGAATATTGCACTAGAGCCATACAGAGCCTGTTGAGAAAGTCCTGGGGATGGGGCTGCTGCATGGATGAACAAGGGAAATTTCATCAGTTAGAGGGGAAAAAAAATCAATATGAAGTCCAAATTACTGTATCCATCTCATGTTGGTGCTCTTCTGCAAATACCAAATTTTACTTCTCATCTTTCATAAGCACAGAAAAATCTTGAGGAGATTTTCAGACAGGACACCACTAAAAACACACATCAAAATAATGAGAAAGAATAACAAAAGGCTAAAATGAGTTAAATTGCTCTGACAATTTTTAAAAGCAATTCTGCCTTAATAAGACCAGTGAGAAGATGACTTTAAAGTACCGTGGAGCACCGTGGTCTTTTCTTCAAAGTGTTTTGCACTCCTCAGATAAGCATACTTTACTTACTCATCTATCTTCCAGACTTTATTGTCCAAAATTAAAAGCACAACCAAAAAAAAATTAAAATAAACCAAATAAAAAGCCAGACATAAAGTATGGATAATCTCAGACAAAATCCAAAATGAAATTAAGAGGAAATTCATGTGTGTGGAGCAAACCCAGCTTTCAATTTGACAATTAAAATGCTCTGACTCAAATGTTTTTGAAGAGGGTGATGCAAATACAGGTTTGAGAGATTTAATCACTGCTGAGAAAGGGTGTGGAGCATCACTCCCTCCTCTTGAGGTATCATCACCCTCTCCAGCCCTGAGCTCCTGGGCTGATTTCAGCTCTGCAGCCTTTGGCTCTCACTTGACCAGAAGCCATCAGCTTTCCACCAATGCAAGCCAAAGCTGTGCAGGTTCCTAAAGCTGTTTCCAAAAGTGATCCAGCAGAGAATCATCACAGGGTGAGCCACATTTTCAGCAGCTCTGAGAAATCCTGCAAGCCAACATTTAGCTGCCTCAAGATATTCTACAACCAGAGACCCACATTCAATGAGATACAGAGAGCATCTATTTAGTATTCCCTACCTCCTCTCACTCTAAACACAATTTAAACCTCGGGTAGCAGGAAAAGGAGCTGTTCTGTGGATTCAGGGCACATCACACAGAGCTTTCTTTCCCAACAGCAGCAGAGATACGGCACAGCTTTATCCCATTTGTCACACCAGGTAAACAGGCAGCTGCTCATGTGGAGAAAATTCAGTAGCAGGACACTCAGTATCTCAGCTAAAGTTCCCCGTGTATCTAATAATCTGCAAAGAGGGTGAATTATGATGTAGTGGGTTTTGGGATTTCACAGAATTATTTAGGTTAGCTGAGGTTACAAGAAAGCTGAGGGGCTTGGGAAGGGAATAAACGCTGCTGGGTGAGCACAGACTGTAGCAGCCTATGGATCCTGCTGATGGCAAAAGATAAACTAACACTTCCTGTTGGATATAAATTCCACTGCACACAGCCCAGGTACGGGGGGCTGTTGGAGAGAAAAAAAAAATAATTCCTTCTCTGAATTTATGACACAGATAAGGGCAAGAAGTGTAGGAGTTCCCATTCACTCACACCCCAGCAGGAGAATAAAATGTAGTGGTTACTTAGCACAAACAGAAACATTATGTATTTAAAACTAACAGGAATAAATAATGATTTTTGGAGGTAATGCAAGTGTGAGTTGGAACTTGGTGTAGTCAAGATGCATTGAAGGCCATGACTTGGCCTGATCATTTCCAGATACCTGAACATCACCAAAGCTCTGAACTGCACTGCAGGGAAACCAGCACCACAGCACATCTCTGTCACCACACACTAACGAGGGCAATTATCAATAATAACAATGATGGGGGTGGAAATCTGCCCTGGCACCTGGGGCTGGTGAATGCTGCACCCATCAGCAGCACCAGCTCCCAGCACCAAGGGGACAGAGCCTGCTCTGGGGGTCACAAAGAGGCTGCTGGCTGCTCCTTGCCTGCTCTGGGGGTCACAGAGGGGGCTGCTGGCTGCTCCTTGCCTGCTCTGGGGGTCACAGAGGGGGCTGCTGGCTGCTCCTTGCCCACTCTGGGGGTCACAGAGGGGGCTGCTGGCTGCTCCTTGCCTGCTCTGGGGGTCACAAAGGGGGCTGCTGGCTGCTTTTTGGCAGCTGAGAACCTCCTGCAAGAGCCAAGGAAGCTTGGTACCCTCTGCAGCATCCACTCAGATCAGCTGAGGAGATGGAGAATTCAAGATTTTCCTGCATCCCTTCGCCAGCCCCTCTCTCTCTTGCTCACAAACACACAACACAATGAGACCCCACTGCTGCTCATCCCTGAAGTGCTCAGAGGTGAGGACACAACCTCCACCTGCTGTCTGAAGCTCCACCATGTGTAAGATACCTGATGCACTATCAGTATTCTCATAAAGATACCAGTGTTCTTAATTAATCAGGCATTTCTCCATTGAGATGAAACTCTGTGCACATTTCTCATTTGCTCTCCCCAATACATGGTTATTAATTAGCATGCTAATTTGCTTAGTTCTTTAGGAACTGCATGCCAGGGAAAATGTTCTCAGCTGTCAAATGCAACTCATCGATTACTGTAAGACACTTAAGACTAATTGATAAATATATCTGAGCCCTGATTAATTGGTGAAAAATCCATCATGCTGCATCCTGCTGTCCCTTCCTTTATAATAAGACTCTGAATTAACTTACAACTTGATTTTTTCCTTCTTTTAATTAAGAAAACCTCTGAAACCCAGAAGTATTTGTGGAGGGTGTCTACTCTTTTTTTTTTTTGGTTATGCTTGAAGTGAAATCTACTTCATTTACCTTATTAGCCCAAAAGTAAGGAAATGAGCCTACTCTGAAATGCATTACTCTGTCAACCAGAATTTATCTTTGGGGCTGAGAGAGCTGATGTGGAAACCTAAAAGTAATTTCTTCACTCTTCTATTTGTTATACATATTTTTTAAGGTTCCTTTCTGATTACATAAATTTAAAGTGACTTCTACAATTCTGCAAGAGATGTGGTGCACACATTTCTCAGTACAGCACATGGCAGCCTTTGAAACAGTGTCAGATTATGTGCAGAATGAACAAGGTAAAATACAGAGTAAAAATGAACATTCACAATGATGATTCCAAGCAGTGACACTCTCCCTGCTCAGTCCATGGCCATGTATCCCAGTTATTCTCACAAGAATTCTGCTGACGTAAGAACATTTTCCTCCTCCTTACTTCCACAATTTGTAGCTTAAATGATACAAAAAAAAAAAAAAGGTCACTGGGGTCCTACTCAAATCAATCCACAAGTTCTTCTGAGGCTCATTTTTTCCCAAATGGAACTTTTCCTCCTCCCCTCACAAAGCCTGAAGGCAACGTGGCTGCTTTGGTCCCACCAGCACCTGGCATTGCCTCCTCATTTCTCCAAGCCTTTCCACAAATCTTCCATGCCTGTCCTGAAATTATGATTTTTGAAAAATAAATAAATAAATAAATAAATAATTCTACATGGTCTTGTTTGTCTGTGGAGAAATGTTTGGGCTATCAACAGCCAATACTGGTGCTCTGGCAAGAAAGGGGGATAATTACAATACCTCTTCAAATCAGGGATATTTCCTTGCTGCTAAAAGCGTGGCATGCTTTACACCTTTAAACTACTTTAAGTAATCACTTTCTGGGCAGAACAGAAAATCCATTTCCATTAGTTTCCAAAGACCTTGAAAGTATGTATGGAGGAAGACCACTTCCATAAATTCACCTTTTTAGAGTCACTGGCCAACAGAGAATTTATGCAAGTGCAGGTCTGTCACATAATTCAGTATTTATATGCTCCCTTTCAAGCTCCAGGGAGCTGGAGTAAAATGCTAAAAATAAAATACACATGTTGTAATGCACACAAGATTTAGAGGTGGAACTATTCTGACAGTTCAAAATAAAAGATCTTTGTGCATAAGATCTCCATAGCTAGGCCTGTACCTAAATCACATATTGATTTAACTCACTGTGGACAAGTTATACAAGCTTTGGAATGATGTATGCTTGATCAATGTCTTTTAGAAATTAATCTCTGCCAGACTTACTCATTTAGGCAAGTGAAGAAGTCAGATAAATGTCCCTACACTTTACTTTATGGGACAGTAAACCAATTGCTAATCAAATTTGTTAGTAAATAGCATTACTTGCTTCCAAGAAATATCAATATTAAAATACCTTTCTATGAAAATCTGTAAAGAGATGTCAAAAATTAGTGAGTTTCATCTACGAAACGCACAGATTATAAAACTGATGTGTGAGTACACAAACACGATGATCAGAGATATGGAGAAGAACAAAAGACCCCTTTGAAATATCCAGGGATGGAGACTCCTAGCACCACACTGAACAAAAGGATTGGGAGTCTCAGGCAGATGAAAGTTAGATGTGTTTGATATTTCACTCCTTTGAAGTACCAACAGTGATCCACACTGGAGCTCAGGAGCAATGCCCCACTCCATTGCAAACACACTGTCCCCAACATGGGGAGAAATAAATGTTTACACCAAGACAGGCTCTAAAACAGAGAATATTCTCAGGTTAGGGATGGGGAAACTGAGGCACAGAAAGGCAAAACGACCCCCTGAAAGGCACAAGGCAAGCTGAGATACAAATGCCAGGAGCGAAGGCTTTTATCTGCATGCCCAATCTAGCAGTGCAAACCTCTCTGATCCATGTCTTTGCTCAAATCCCACAGTGGGAGCTCAGGGGCAGATCCTGACCCTGCTTAGAGCTGGGTAGGTCATGAACAATGAACACTCTCCTCAGCTTTTCTGTGAGCTTTTCTGTCCTAGCTCAGTCTGGGGGCAATCCAACCAAAGGGTAAGAAGCTGACTGGCTGCCTCAGGCTCTCCTGGTGGCCTCAGCAATAAAAACCTCACAGTGTGACATTACTGACATTACCCTGCAGTGTGACATTACTGACAGGTCATTCCTGGCAGCCTGAGCACAAGCTCTGCTCCCAGCAGAGACTGAACCAAGTGCACACTGACACTCCCCAAGCCACCAGCACAGGGAAAGTCGGGCACAACAGGCTGCTGCAGCTTCGGGGGACTCCCTGAAAAGCAAATATTCAAACTAGGAGGGAAGGCACTTACCATACAGGACTGCAATGAGCGACACGGGCATGACCAGGATACCCACCAGCATGTCTGCTACTGCCAGCGACATCAGGAAGAAGTTTGTGGCATTCTGCAACTTCTTCTCCAAGGACACGGCCATAATTACCAATATGTTCCCCCCAATGGTCAGCAGGATGACAACCAAGATCAGGAGGGCTGGCCAATTCTTCTCCCTCACGGACATCCGAGAGACTTCGCCCTTCTCAGAGGTGTTGAGAGGATCAGACGTAGGCAAACTCTGGTTCAGAGTCAAATTGCTGCTTAGGGACCAAGCCATCAGACCACCATGCAAACTAAAATCCAGTGTGACGGACACTGTTGTTAAGCTGAGCAATATTCCAGTGCTGCTCAAAGCGCTCATTGTCTGGGGCTGGTTTCTTTGTCTCTCAGCCGTGCCTCAGAGACGAGCCCTTCTCCAAATCCCAGGTCCAAGGCAGGTGCCGAACGTCACAAAACCTGAGCCAGAGAATCGTTTGATCTTCCATCGTGAGGCAGAGCTGACAGGAGTTAGCGTGGAGCTCCTCTAGTTCCCTTGGGTGTGGCAGATGATGACCATTGACCACCAGCCTCAAGGGAAGGGAGACTTTGCCATCTCCAGCTGGTTTCCAAGTTCACCATTCTGAAAAGCAAAGGAGAAGGATATTCTTCACTGAAAGCACAGAATACACACCACCTTCTTTATTCCCCATGCAAGTGACATCCTTATTCTTCCTGCTGGCTAGGAAGGGGAAGAATAAAAAGCTATTCTTTATTCTTCCCCTCCCTGCTGGCTAGGACATTCTCCAGATTGCAAGCAATTTATCTGAAGGGTACAGACTATGCCTACAGTCATGGGGGAGAGAGGCAGAGAACCACATCAGTGTGCTCTGGCTGGTTAAAAAAGCTGATTATCACTAATTAAATGTTTTGTGAAACCTGCAAAAGCAAGTCTGAAGAACAAAATATGTTTCAATTGATATCCACTTCACAGATACTCTGCTGCTGTGTAAAGTAGTAATTGCAAAAAAAATTCCAGCCAATCCAGATAGCACAGCCAAGCACAGGGCAATCCATCACCTTAAATGGAAGGGTTTGGATTTATTTTACATATTCTGAGGTAAAATGAAGGTGTTGTAGAAACCCTGAGATGTTAGTGATTAACTCTCCTACAATGATAAATATTGCAGCTTGGTTTCTATCGGGAAATGAATGATGGATAAAATGCAGTGCTCATTGCATGATCCTTCTGGAACAGACAGAAAACAAAGAGTTAAGAGGAAAGAGAGGACAAGCTTTCACAAAAGCTGAGCACTTATCTCTGCTTTTCATCTGGTTTTGTGCCACTGATCATGAGCACAGCCCAATCCCAGCAGCCTCATCCCACATCCAGCAAGGGGACATTTCCTGACAGCATCTCCCAGGATTTGTGCCACCTCACAGAGCAGCTGACAGCGAGGGCAAGTCTGATTCCTGACTGCCCATGAAACACAGAGAACATCATGCTGCTGCTTCTGAAGCCATTTAGCCTCATGCATTGAGCTAATTTGGTAAATTAAACGTGTTCTTGACTTCAGGCATGTGCCTGCACCCACTGAAGCTAAGGGCATGTACTCCCAGTCCTGGTTAAAGCACATCCTTGGCAACTCAATAATTCTGACTGCCAATGATGTACAAGTGGTGAGAAACAGCAGCTTTGCTTTGCACTTCCCCTGAGCTGGAGCTGAGCTCCCAAAAACCACGTGCAGCACAGGGCTGAAAGCACAGAAGGAAATCCCTTAGTCCAGCAATGGTATGGAAATGGACCTGTGAACAGAATAAAATCAACAGCAGGCAACTGATTTTGAGCGCATCCTCAACTTTTTGTGCAGCCCACGGGCAAAGAGCTGTTCCATCAGTGTTAAATAAATAACAAAATAAAAGCCAGATTTTAGCTGCTGCATGCACTGTGGCACAAACCTGACACAGCAATTTGCTGTCCAGGTATCAAAAGCCAGATGTAACTCATGAGGTTACATTAGATTGCATTGAAACAGGAAGTGCTCAGAATCCTGTAATAAAACGTTTAACATTCATGAAGGTTCTGGAACCTTGCTAATGGGCTTTGTGCACAAAAACGTTTCTTAAATGAGCAGTTCACACAATGAACCCAGATTTGCTTCTGCATTGTAGTTAATTACTCCCAGAGGGTCTCTAAACCTCACATTTAGGAAGAAGTTTTGCACGATGGGCACAGAAAATAATTTTGCAGCTGCACATGCAGATGAATGAACAAGTGGTCACTGGACCATTTATTTTTTTCCAACTTAGCTGGTCTCAAAAACAAACAAAAAAAAAGTCTCTAAAAAGTTTCTAAATACTTCAGGATATTTTTTTCCAAAACACAGGTTTTAATTCAGAGCTGTGATGACAATTTTTCCAAATCACCTTTCCACAGTGAAGGGGACACTAGGCAGCCAAAGGATCATTGACAGGACATGACTGAATTCCAGATCATGAAAACAAACAAACAACCTCCCCAAAACAAAACCACACCAAAAAAACAACTCCAAGATAAGGCTTCTGAATTAAAAGTGTCTATTTTTATAACTGCTCGGATCTGCATACTGAATGGTGAGCAGAGTCATTCTCTCTTGCGTTTTGCATATTCAGTTTGAAAAATCATGTGGGAATTTGACTACAGGAATGCTCAAGACTGAGCTCCACCTCCAGAATTAACTGTTCCATTGCTTTGCTAATATTATTGCTATTATTGTTATTATTTTACACAGATCCTGGCTTGAAGTCATCAATTTTCCTTTTCACTGCATCCCTCAGTCTCCTCAAGGTAAAACTTTATGACTAATTCCTTCAGCTACAGTCTTCTAAGCACACCACTGTACCAGAAAAATAATTCACAATTTATTCATGGATTCTGCATTTATTTAAGAACCATCTCCATAATTTTAAATTGAAACATGGGCCCATCACAGATTTTTTTCCAATAGTTAACATCAAAGTACACATACTGAATTTTGTGGTCAATCATCAATTCCAGTTCAATCTCCTGCTGACAGCTCTTGAAATTATAATTTAAACATTCAGCAAAACCAAGTTCTTTTCCATGCCACTCCTGCTTTTTGATAAAGTAAAATAATGATTTCTTTTGGCACATTCTTTCCCTTCAGTCTTTAAGTCCGGTTGAAAATAAACTGAAGGTAGAAAAACATTTTTGTCTACCAAGAAATACATGAATTATTTAAAGCAGAGGTTGATGTGCCGGAGTTTTTGGATATTCCAGAAGGTTAAATTGAAGGGACACAGAAGCTACAGTGATTAATAACCCTGGACTGGTGGGGCACTGGGGGGCTCACACGCTTTTGGGTGGATTTACCAACATTAAACTTGCTAAAAGGAAAAAAAAAAACAACCAAACCTTGGAATACACACAATTTATTTATTTTCCCTTTGAATTAAATGCATCCATCTTTAGCTGTTTTACCCTTCAAAGCTCAGAGTGTTTTTTCCTGGACAGAGACACTGCTGAGAACTTGAGAACTTGGATGCTGCCTCTCCTGGGCAGGCTGCAGAGCTCCTGAGTGAACCCCTGGGGCTCACCCTGCATGTCAACACCCTGCATCTCAAACTGGGGAAGAAACCAAAGATTGGCAGTTTAGCCCCAAAAAAACCTGAGTTTCAGACAGACTGAGGATCATACATTAATTCATGGTCAGTTTTGCTGTGAGAAAAACAAACCCCAGAAGTACTTAACGATCAAAAGTGGTGACTTCCAGCAATTCTATCCCCACAAAAAAAACCCCAAGAAACATCCACTGGCATCAGAGGTGCCAGGAGCACAGGCAGGAGAGATTTTCTGCTCCCAAACCATTGGCAGTGTCCAGCTCTCCAAGTCACATTCCCATCTCCTCGATAACCAGATGAAAGCCAACAAGCTGCCAAAGAACAAACAAGCAAACTGTATTTTTAAATAAAAAAGTTTTTCCTTCAGCCTTGACTTTGATGGTAAGACCTCCATCAGGGGAAAAAATAAATCTGAAGGCAACGAAACTGGACTGCAAGTACAGCAGTTTTTGACAGGAAAAGAGTTGCAGATAGTTCACAACTATCTGAGCCAGAGAGTCAGATGACATAAACTTTTATAACTCCATGAAGCCCTTTTCAAAATGGCAAAAATTTTAAAATTATGTACTAGAATACGCAATTTATGCTCAAGGAGGCAGATTTAAGGCTTCGTTCTTCACTCTAAACCCTGCATTTCTTGCTGTTTGCATCTTTATTATTTTTTTTTAATCCATTGCCAATTCAATTTTCACTTTTTTTTTGGAACAGAAGGTTGCTTTTAAGCACAGATTTTCACAGCAAAACTTGCAAAGGCCACTTTCATTTTAGTGATTCAATAAAGTCCAATTTTTATATTAAGAGAATTCTATATTTGGGGCAGTTGGAACTCATCTTTCTCCTTTCTTTTTTTTTTTTTTTTAGCAGCCCTAGGAACCATCCCTATTTCTGTGCAGTTCTATTTTTAAACAGTGTGTGCGATGACCAGGGTGATGTGGGAGGAAGCACATTAAATACTGGTTTTGGTTCAGCCCAAAAAAGACAAAAAGTTGGGTTTATTTTTCAGACAAAAAGCTTTGAACAGGGATGCATTTGCTGCCTACATCTACCTGCTGGTACTTCCAGAGGAAACAGGGAGACTCTTCCAAAAGCTGGGCAGAAAAACATGAAGCAGTTGTGACAGAGAGAGATCTAAGGAAATCCTGTGTGAAGTAGGAAAGTGAGAAGGTTCTGACTTCCTTTTTTCCTTTCCAAGGTTGGGATTAATTCACGGGAAATGTAAATGTCACGTTTGGATTTGGATGTTTATTGTTTCTGATCTATTCGCAGACTCACAAAGTGAGAGCTCTAACTGGCAAGTCAGAGAATATGAGATAAAATGGAGAACTTCTCTATCTCTACCAGGTCTTTTCAAAGACAATCCATCCAATTATGAAATGCCACCTAAATTATTTTTATTTTAAACCCAGTAACTAATTACTTGAAGTCTGCAATGCGGACTCCATCACCCAATTACAGAAAACCACTCAAACCCATGAAGAAGAAGGAAGAAGAAGGTGAAGAAGAAGGACTGAGACAACATCCAAAATCCTCCATCATTACTCACATTTATTACTATGTACTAAAGCCCCAAATTCTCAGTTTCCAGAATTCCAACAGGAAAGAAAATAGATAAATCTCAGTGCAGGTGGGCAGAGAAGCAGGACACAGAGACTTCATGATCAAAAGTGAGCTACTCTTGAATTTGAGAATATATCATTAGCACTTTGTTTGGAGATTTCCTTTCCAAGGAAGAATTTGATATTTCCTCTTCTGTTTTGTAAGAAATTCTGGAATTTTTCCCAACAGGTATTGGAGATAAATCAGTGTAAGAAACACTTAATAAAACCTTAGGGAAACCTCCTCAAACACAGCTTTTCACCAGTCTTTTTTTTAATTCTGACACAGAAAAGAACTATTTAATTACTTGCAAACTAAAAAAAAAAGAGTATTTCAATTTTTTCACAGTAAGAGGAAAATGGATTTTCTCAGATACGAGCTCAAGCAATGATATTTTGTAGGGTCATAATAATGAATCACGACCATTCTGTCCAAAAAGCAAATAGCATCAATTTCCCTCTCTGTATCTTCCCTCATACTGAGTCAGAAAAGCATTAATTTCTTTTCCAGACATTTCAAGGCAATACAAGCACACAGAGAGATCTTAATCTACCTTCCAGCAGTAAGACCAGCATCCTTTTTATTTTCCCTTTGTGGAAGAGCACCTGGGAACCTCACAAGAAGATGTAGATACTCTGCCACTCCCTGCAATCATAAACTCGCTCTCTTGGCTCAGACACGCAGAAATACTACAGCAGAATAAATCTGAGTCTCACCACACACTGTCCTAACTTCTTGGAATGATTATACCCCAGTTGTTCGTATTTTCTGTGGGTAGATATAATTCCAACCTGCCCCTCTGGGGTTTTTGTTTCTTTTTTCTTTTCTTTTTTTTTTTTAAATACGAGCATCCCCAGTGGCTGAATATATAAACACATATTAACTCTCTGCAGTTAGTGCATTTATCACGGCAATCCTGACCCTGCTTTCCTGTTGCTTCAATAAATCACATTATTCATGAATCTGGATGGTGCAAAGTCCTGTTGAATACAATCAGCCCCACATTCCTGCAGTTTGGACAGCTGTGCTCCGGGAGAGTTCATACTGAGCTTGACCAGCTCCACAGCCTGAATTGGCTGAATTTGAGCCCTGCCTCTCATTTCTGACAGCCAGCTGGATTATTTATCTTCTGCCAAACTTTTACACCCTCAATGCAGCAGTATTGTGGGTATTTGCTCCCTGCACATGGAGGTTGGAGACTCCACAGCATTCCCAAGGCAGCTCTTGTGGCTGTAAGGACCTGTGGCTTCTGTCTCCACTGCAGTGACATTCCCTCTGTCCCTTTTTCATTCAGCTGCACAATGTGGGAAACATCGAGTTTAAACATCAGCAGAAAAATCTTGTGTGGTAGCTTTTTTAAACTCAGCTTTTCAGGGTTCTTGTAGTAAACCACTGTTAAACTTTTTCTTACTCTTTCTAAACTTCCTCTCTCTCTCTAGAAAACCGATTTTTCTTCTTGTCTCAAATGTTTTGCATGGCAGCTCTTTTGTTTATACCATTAAAGTCTGGAAGTGAGCACTTACCTCAAATTAAACATAATAAACCAAAGCAACAAAAACATTTGCTTAGCTTTCTTCAGCTAACTTTTTAAATAAGTTTTAAAGCCAGGCCTGTTTAAAAACCAGAAGACTCCACAATTTTCAGCAGTTTTTGATGCACAGTGCTCTATCCCATGTGTGGTTGAATAACTTCACAGCTGTCAGTACAACCACAGCAAAACACACCTAAATACGTACATGCCTCTAAATAAAAAATAATCATCAAGTGATTTATCTTCAATTCACGTTTCAGGGGAAATATCACAGCCAGTATCAATGAGCCTGGCATTCTTTAATGCCTGCAGAGTCTGCAGGAGCAGCAGAGAGCAGCAGCCAGTGTGGACAGAAGGTGAGCACGGAGCAGCTGAGTCACAGCCTGAGCACACACAGAGCACACAGCCCAGCCTGGGCCACTGCTGGTGACTCATTACTTAATAAGTCAAATTTCTTAATCAAGCAAGAAATCCCTTGGTGCTTGTCTCTGAGCTTTCTGTTCATTCCAGCTCTCTGTGCCTTCTGAAATCACACCATGGGATCCCTTCTTTTCCAGTGAAGGCACAGATTTCTGGTGCTCATCCTGCACCTCATCCCACAGACATCCAGGGGAAAATCTCCCTTTTCCTATGTGATGCCTTCAGTTTGATCTTTGATGTATTTCATGTTCTGTGGTGCCCAGGGGTGCAGCTCTGAGCTCACAGTCAGGCTCACTCAGCTCTGCACACAGCACGGACACAAAACAAATCCTTTTCCTGCTGCACACCAAGGACAACTTTCAGCCCCAAAGCACAACCAAGGGTGGCTGAAGGGAGGAACAAGAAGGATGGGACCTGACAGCCTGGAGCTGCAATGGGACAATTCAACCCCAAGGTGCAAATGGACCAAAACTGATCAAAGTGTGAGACCTGGTGACCGTCTGTCCATTTTGGGACCATTTTGGGTCCACCTTGGGTGTAGCCCTGGCCAAGCTCTTGTCCTGCCCAAGGGGTACCCTAAAGGCTTTTCAATAAATCTCTCCTTTATTCTCCAGCTCTGTCCAGCCTCTGCTCCAGCTCAGCCTTCCCAAGGCATGCTGTGTGCCCTCAGCCTGGGCACTCTGAGCCCTGGTGCCCTTGGTGCATCACCAGCACGTGGCTGCTCACCATGGGGCTCACACAGCTGGAACAGCTTCTCCTCTAAATCTGTTTTCCCAGTGAGCACCTCAACCTGCAGAACTCTCTAATTCAAGGCTCAGGGAGTTGTTGTTTTTTTTAATAGAGGTCTCCTCCCTGCTGTGGTGGTGCACTCAATATGGGTTATGGAGTGCTTCTCCTGTTGTCATTGCTGTCCCAATGTCTTTAAAAAGAATAAATTACAGCATCAAATAAGCCAAGGAAAAGGAAAACAAAGCTCAAAGCGTAATAAAAAGTGTGCCTAATGAACTGACAAATGGCTCAGGGCTTTTACTGTAATAGCTTAATTAAGTATGTGTTTTCACATACCTGTGCAGTGTCAGAGAAAGGATTATTGAAACATTCATAAGTTAATTGACTTATCTTTATCTCATGCATAGCAACAGTTGATACAATAATTACATAGAAAATGTAGTTACGCATAGGAGGGGTTTTCCTCTTAATTTCCTTTTATTTTTTTTCTCTTGGAAAACTGGCCCATCCCAAAAGGGGATGGCTGACAGTATAGATTTAAAAAGCCAACACTTTTCTGGTGTAATTCTATTATAACTGGATATTTTGATAAATTTGTACTAAGGGAAACTCTAGTGATAAAAGCAGGTAGAAAATAAAACTCTTGAAAGCTGGTATTAAAAAAAAAAAAAGGAAAAAGGACAAAGAAGATAAGATTGAAACAGTTAAAGCAACTGGTCTGCCTTCATTTAAACACAGAAAATGATCCACACAATTATAAACTTCTTAGTTTGACCTTAACCAGGCAAAAATTCAGAACAGATTTAAAAGGAAAATTTGAGACACAAAAATGTGTGGAAAGTGCTATGAAAGGCAGCATGAGTTTCCCAGATGTACGTTGTAAAATTTGCCTTGGTGTCTTGGGATTTTGTTCACCTGTTCTGTAACAGCCCATTCTTTAGGAAAATAAAATAATAATATTAATTTTTTTTAAAAAGGCAGTGTCTCTAACTCACACTTCATTAAACCATTTGATATGGTGTCACCAGGGAAGTTATTATGTAAACTCCAGAGAACAAGATGAACAGAGCAACTGTGAAGCTGCCACGGTATTGGCTGCAAAGGAGATGAAAATGGATTAGATTGCAAAACCAAGCCCTGCTCTGGAGGTAAGGTGTCTGTTGAGGTTGGCAAGGTTTGATCTTGACAGTAAATTGGGGGGGTTTTGTTGTTTCTTAATGTTGCCTAACCAAAACATTTACTTTGGGAATTAAATATATTGATAATTCAAAACCAAGATTCAACATCCAAATCAGTAAAGGCTAGAATGCAACACAGAAAAATCAGAGTGACTGAGGACTGAACGAATCAAAGAACATTGAAATAAGATAACTCAAGCCATGAATAACAAAAAGAGTTTGGCTGTAAACTATGAGTTTATCAGTCAGAAAGAAAGATAATTACTGCAGCATCTGAGCCATATGTAGGCACAAGTGGGAAATGAAAGAGACAAATATAATCCAAGCTATAGATATAGCAAGCAAGGGATTTCTGTATGCTCCATCACTCCAAATACCTGCCTCCACCCCATCACACATTGATTGCTTCATGCCAAAAGAGGCCACTTTAATCTGGATGCCTTATTCCAGATAAATTCTGCATTGTGATGCTGCTCCCAGACCAAGCTGGGGGCCATGGCTCTTACACTATAGTAAATCACAAGTATTTTCAATTAAATGACAACACCTAAGGGTCCAGACAGAGCTCAGTATAGTCACTCCTGATCTGCACTAGAAAACAGGACAATTGTGTTGAAACATCCCTTCAACGTGATTAGAAGCAGGCTCTTTATTTAGGGAAATAATTTAATTTTCAAAGCATTTGACAATTTCAATAAACATCATCTCTGAATAAGTCAGGGTGCGTAATATGCCTGGAGCAGGAAGAGAAAGGCTCATTAACTTTGAGAGAATAGACAGATGGGCAGTGTTGGGGTGGTGCTCTGACAGCTCCCAAATTATGCAAGCAGAGGAGTTGAGGATGTGTGCAGGAGTCATTTCCATGGGAGCAAATTGCACTGACACAAACTGTCATCTCTGACATCAATATGTGAGTCAGGGAAAACAAAATGAAGGAGACAAAACACAACGGGAAATGCTTCATTTTCCAGCACGACGTGAAAGGCAAAGGAGGTCTGTGAGAGCTGATGTGGTTTGGATTAACCTGCTTCTCCTTATGAGCCTAGACAGGGAACAAGGATTTTGTACAATTCTGATTCTATCCCAGCTGAGGGAGCAGTCCTGAGGAAAAGAGCAGGCTAGTGCTTGGCTGCATTGAACAAAATGGTCAGGACCACTGAGAGGAACATGGAAATAGGAGAGAAGCTATAGTAGGAAAAATCAGCAAGATAACAACGGAGAAAATATGAAGGCTAAAGGCTAACAAAGAAATGTAAATGACAACTTTTAATCTCAGTGACAGTCTAAGAAGGAAAATTTGCATTTAGAAATTCAAACAAGATCCAGAGCAGCCACTTCTTTTTAAAAGGAGTACTCTTCCTATGTTGCTATTTCACAGCACAATGACACAGACTCCGAGATTCAGAAGGTTGAAAATTACTCCTTTATTTCTGGAATGTGTCTCTCTTTTATACTATTTTACACAAACCAATTTGATGGGTGAAATAAAGGCAAACCTCTTCAACCACATTGGTCAAACCAGAGGGACATCAAGAAGTCCCTCCTGGAAAAGGAATGAACAACATATTGCACAGTTACCAAAACATTTCTCCTGTTTACAGAAAATTCCCTTGGAAAAAAATTTCAAAAAACCAAAACACATCAAGCATGGAACCAGGGCTACACTTCCCCTATATACCCAAAATGTGGCTGAAATCCTTCAGGTGCATCAGCAGAGTTTTCCAGCCAGGCTGGGGGTGCTGCTGTTTGTGGTCAGACACAAAGGGAGCTGTCCCCACGTCAGCAATGCTGTCAGGGGTCCAGGCTCTCCTTCCAGGGGTCACACCAGCACGGGTGTATCAAAGGGAGGGCACCAAACATACTTTTGTTCAACCCTAGTGAGGAAAAATAATGAAACTATCATAGCAATTTATATATGAACCAGGGAGTGTCTGCATTTTAACGGCAGAAACAAAGACAGCTGAACTCGAACGGTGTCGATTTTCTCTGCAAGTGATTACTAAATTGCTTCCACTTTGTCAGCAATGTAATATCTCTGTGAACAGCTCAGAGTTAAGGAAGTGACAAACCACCAATTGTCAAGGGGAGAAAAACAACACACATCCACACACCCTGGAAGTATGTTTGAAAGAGAAACCCTTCTGTTCCCTCTGGTAACAGCAAGCTCTTCACACGAGGGAAATACTCCATCAGTACAACAGGGCAAGCCCATCATCCCTGCCTTCTGATCTCCAGCAACTTCACAACCACCACAAACCAAAATAATTGCTCATAAGTGATTGAGAGCTTTGCTGTGCCCAGTGAGTCCAGCAGAAGCGTGTTTGGAGGCAGCATCTGAAGCCTTTGAGCAAGGAGCGTGTCCCTTTCCTGCCAAAGCTCAAACACTGGGAGTTTGAGACAGAAATTGCTTTAGTTCAAAAGTGCAACTACAGCACGCAGCAAGCACTGCACAGAGACATCAAATGAGGCTGGGGAGCCAGGGAATCAGCAGCAGAGAAATCCCTTTGGAGACTGAGCCCATTAATTACCTCTCTGGTCAGGGTGGGGTGAGGATAACACCAACACAGCTCTGTCAGTGCTGAGCTGCCCTAGGGGAGTTTGGGATTCCCGATGCACACACACCTTGTGACAAAGAGCACAACTCTTCACAAGAGCTTCAAAGAAAGCAGGAAGATCTGGCAAAACAGTACTGAACATTATTCCAGAGCATTACCAAAACCTGGGAACACCCATCCTTGCACAAGAAAGGACTGGATGAAGGCACGCACGTTCACCAAAGCTGTTAAAAACCTCAGGGATGGATCAGGCAACCAGCAGTCATTAAACACAGTGAGTAGAAATATCATTTTACAGCTCCTGAGCAAAACTGAGTGTTTGGAAGAACCTAATTGCAGTCTCAGTGTTTATCTGTGGCTGTGAGAGCTGTTGAGATGGAAGAGGTTGGAAACCAAACATCTCTGAAACACTGGAGACCTGTGCACAGCTGAAGCAAACCAAGAAATCCTCTTGCAGCAGTTTGTATCCATCAAAACTGAGCATGGGACACAAGAGGATCCTTTTGGGGCTGATGGCAAGCACAAATTAAGACACATTACCTTAAATCTCTTTCATTACTGATGAATTATGAGACTTTACATTTGCTGAAGACCAAAGGATGGTGCAAGTGTTATTGCCATTGTATACACTGACCTAAGGCACAGAAATTTCACCAAATGCAGGGACCTGAGCTCCATAAAACCTGCAGACAGCTCTGTCCTGGGCAGAGAAGAGCTCTGAAAGTAAAGAAATATTAACTTAATCCTGCTTTCACTTCCCCAGCAAAGCTGTGTGGGAGGACAGACATTGTTCAAGCACAGAACCAAGGATGAAAGCAAAAAAAAACCCCAACTACCAAAACCCAGAGATTGTAACTTCATTGAGGATTCATAAGGCATAACAATACCAAACAAAAGTTTTTCTCTTTGATGCTTCTATAGCATTAAACTCATTTAGAAAACTGAAGCAGATTACACTTTGTGCTTTCCAGATAAAAGCACTATTGTAGTCGTTTGGATGCAGAAGGGCTTTGTTCTGCCAAAAAATGCCATCCTTGTGTGGCAGAGCAGCAGCCCTGGAACACGAGACCCAGCTGTGAATGAGAGCACGGGGTTCATTCAGAGCCCTGGGGCCAGCAGGGAGAGATCTGCTGCTGCTCTGGAGGATGAGACACAACCACCCTGTTGGGATCCTCACCAAGCCAGGTGTTTTTAGCTCCAGCACACTCTGGGGGTGGCCAGCACCTCACAGAAAACGGCTTAAAATAACTTTGTGAGATGGCGTCAATGAGCCGTTATTTTATGAGTTGGTTTGGTTTGGGGTTATTTTTTTTCCCTTTGGTGCTTTTGAGGTTTTTCACAGAATCCCAAGCTCTGCACTGTTTTTTATGCTCGAAGAACAGAGCCTGCCTGCCCTACCAGAACATTTTGCCATGTCAAACTGAGATTTCTTCCCAATTTATCACCATCCAGCCCAGGCTGGAAGGTAATAATTTTTCTGCCCATGTATGTAAATATATATATATATATATTTAAAAATATATAAAAATAGAAATATATATTNAAATATCTAAAGGGTAAACGGGGAAAAAAAGGAATGAGAATAACAACGGAATTCTGGGTTTGGGGCATTTTTTAAATCACAATCTCAGCCTCAAATCCCTGTTGTCAGTGTAAGGACCTTTCCACCTGAAAGAGAAGGAGAAGAATTTTTGAGAAGATAATTCAAATTTGGGGAAGAATTCAATGCTGAGCACCATTTTCCTATATGACTTTTTTAAAAAAGTATCTTCCACCCTTCCTTTTTTCCCAGTGACAGCTGTATCCTGGGGTAACACCAGCTTCTTTCCAGAACAAATGTGGCACAGCTGCTGTGATTTATCTTCACAGCTCATAGCTTAGAGTTACATACAGAAAATACCCTTGACAAGGGAATATTTCCACTGTGTGCTGGAAAAGTTTCCTCAGTTGCAGGGAGGATGCTGCAAATTGCCTGGAAAGGTTGGAGCAGCACTACCAAGTGACTAAACCCACAGCATGTTTCTCTATAAAATTTGGAGGGCTGTACCCAATTTTGGTGAATTCTCCAGCTTCTGCAGCAGGAAGAGTTTCTTCTTTGCCCCAGGCAGAGGAAAAAGCTTCTGCAAGTGTGAATAAACCAACAGAGAGTTGCAGGGAGGTTTGGCTGGGCTTTTCTAAGAAATTGCCTCGTGGAATCCCTGCAGTACATGTCCCAGGTTCAGAAGATTTCACAAAACAAGAGTCAGAAAAGGAGCAGCTCTTGCTCATAACTTTCCTCCAGGCCCTGGCACAGGCTGTGTTTTAGGGGTGCCAGCACCACTCCAGCATCTCCCTCACGGATTTGCTCACCACATTTGCTTGTAAGATGTAAGGAAGGAAGTAATTATTACTGTAGCTGGTTGGGAATAGCTCCACAAACTTATTTCTAGTTGAGATTTCTGGTTTATATAAGCCTTCAAACATTTTTACACGTTCTGAGATTTAACTGAGGGGGAAAAAAAAAATAAAAGACAGACTCCTGAAAAACAGCTGTGGGCTAGAAGAGCTCTTTCCATCTAGCACTGGTTGAGTTATTAGGCTAGCAGGGAAAGAGAGAGACACCATGTTACTCTCAGGATCCAACAGCTTCTTCCATCACACTCAGATAAAAATGTGTGAACATCAACCACATGGAACACAAGTTCTTTGTTTTTCTTTCCCTAATGAACTCCGCAAAGAATGCGACATAATTATGCCTCCCAAAGAAACTACTGTGCTATCAGAGATACTAAAAAAGCTCTGTTCTTTGGCTGGCACCCATCTCTGCAAATGCTGTCACAACAGACTCCAAACTGTCACTTCAGCAACTGCCCCTCACGGGAAAAACATATTTCTTCTAATTAGGCAAAATTCTAACTCCGCATCTGAGGAGTATAATTTGATCTTTTCTCTAGAAACTCATTAACCACTTGAGTTCAATTATTAACATTTGCATTAATAACTCAGTGAATTAACTGCCCATTGTGTGAGTGCAGCTCCTGCTTTGGCAGGAGGATGCTCTGAGATCATTCCAGGGGAGGTGGCCTGGGCCATGCCCACCTCAGAAACTCCTCTGAATGTTGCAGAGATGTAATTCCTGCCTCTGGCTCAGCCATCAGCTCGCTGGATTTGGGCAGGTGATCCTCTTTTCCTTTCTCCATCTGTTTAAAGCAATCAAGCCATGAGCAGAGACTTCTCCCCATTCTCTCCCTTCACTCCCTCCAGGATTAACAATGTGCCCAATTCAAGGGCACCAAGGTAATAATTGCAATAATAACTTCTGGCAAGGGTGAAGGGTGTCAGCACTCTGCTCCTGATGCTGGGCCTGCTAACATGAAGCTCCCAATATGAGAAATAATAAATAAAATCTTCATGCCTAGGCGGTGTTTAATGCCACAGTTATTCATGCTGGGGCTCCTGCAGAGCCCTGAGCAGCAAGAAACCTGCTGAAAGCCTATGGGGTTCTGAGATAAACCCAAACTGCCCTGATTCCTTGATGGAAGCCTTTCACAGTAATAGGAATTCATGATTTATTCTGTAAGAAACAGGTTTTCAAGCAGTGTTGTAAACACTGAACACACAGACACATGACTGTGCCTGGCCTCGGTTATAAAATGATTTCCAAACCCAAGGCACAGAGGGGACATGCCCAGGGCAGACTTTCAAATGCAGAAATGTGTCTTCAGAAAGGCATTTCCTCACAAAAGCACCACAATTTCAATTTAAAAGGGAAAGGGGAAGGGGAAGGGGAAGGGGAAGGAAAAGGGAAAGGGAAAGGGAAAGGGAAAGGGAAAGGGAAAGGGAAAGGGAAAGGGAAAGGAATGATGCACACACACAAACAACTAACTTCTACTTTTGGTTTAAATCAGGTGGGTATGTACATCCAACACTATTCTCAAAAGTAAAAATTCCTCAAGTCTTTTTCAGATTGTTTCCCACAACATTTACAGGTGAGTACCCCCATGTTAAGGATTTTCTGAATCCTTTTAAATTCCCTGGCTGGTATTTGCTGCAGAGTTTTGGACATGCAGTAATGTGTGAACCTCAAGAAGCTGAAGGGCTCCAGCACCAGCTCTCTGCTATTTGGATTCTAACTCAGACGGTTTTTTTGCTTCACAGCAAAGGAATGCAGCAAAAGTTACTTTTTGTTATGAGATTTGACACATTTAAGCAGCCTTACAAAAAACCCCAACAATCAGTGCTATAAAGGAGCCAGCTGAAAAAAAATCAACCTTTCCAAATTCCCAGTGCCATAAGATATTTTCAGCTGAATAAAGGCACAAACTTACGCAAGAGCTTCTACTTAAACTGTAATATCAGCCTGCATGAGACTCTGGTGCTTTTGTTATTTCTGCAGTTGGTAAATTCAGGCGTAACAATTTCTGAAGTCCTTGGGCTTTTACAAACAGGTGTGATTGACAGCCTCTAAATGCTCTGCTTTTCATAACAACCGTGATTGACAGCGCTTTGGTGCATAGCCCAATCAGCCTAACAATGTTATTGTTCTCTAATAATTACCTGATAATTCATTTTTTTTTTCCAACGTGTTGCTGTTAGTTATGGTTCAACTAAGAGTCCTCTGAACTTCCCGAAAGTTTATTTAACTTGCAGAGGTTTGGGGCTGCCTTTGTGAGAGCTTTGTTCTGTGTTGGCACTGGGATTACACACACAAGGGGCACAGGCTGTCACTCTGCCCACCAGTGATGCTTTCCCTGGCAAACACAACAGATCAGAGCCCCCCAAAAACGCCACAATCCACGTGCCATTTTGGCATTTGTCACTCACAGAGCTTTTGTGCGAAGAGAAACGTTTCTTAACTCAGCAGACCCTGCAGCACAAAGAGCACAGCTCAGGGTTTGCAACACCCAGGGCCAAAACCTCGCGTGGGATGCGCGCCTGGAGCTCAGCTCGGCTCACAACAGTTTACTGCCTCCAAGCTGCTCGAGATGGCAACTTATTTAACCTCTGCTGAAAGCAATAATTGGGGTTTTTCTGCTGCAGAGAGATCACCCTCGAGAGCGCTCCGCCGGGGGAACTGCTTGGCACGAATCACGCGCTGGAAACCATGACCTGGTAGGATCCCTTCTCTGCTATCTGCAAAATGAATCTCTGCAACTGGAAAATGTGGGGGTTTTTTGTTTTTTTTTTTTTCATCTCTCTCTTGATTTTCAGATAGGATGGGAGCAGGAAGGAAGCAGTGAAATGAAAACCCACGTTGCCTCAGATTTCTGAAACTTTGTGAATGTTTTTTTTCTGGAGTATGTTGAAAAACATGACAAAGGCCACCTAGATTGCAAGAAGGGCAAAAGAAAGATTTATATCAGAGGGCTGTTGAAAATATATTATGATGTATTGAGTTACTCTTAAAAGAACCAATAAAAAAAAGAAAAGCCTTAAAGAAGGAACCATGCCCAGCCTGAGTTTTTCCAAACATTTCCAGCTCTTCAATGAGGGGACTGAAAAAGTAAGTAGGTATCAGAAGGAGATTTTTTTTTTTACTGCATATTTATTGTATATTTACTTATTTACTGCATATGGAAGCAAGTACACAATGCACAGTCTGTACAGCCAAAAGGGCTAATTCTGCTCATAAACATTTGCTCAGAGAGATTCAGGGGCTACACTGGGGCCAGTTGAATGGTTAGTCCTTTACTATTTTTTCATTTACTTTTCAGCACTTCTGAATTTCACCCACATATTTACAGAACTGGCCATTTCCATAACATATTACTCATGACCACAATCTTTAATTAGCTACAGAGATCATTTCTTTATTGAGTATTTTTCCCATCCTGTAGGCACACTGGGCATTTTCTTAGAGTTGGGTTTGGGTTGACAAATTGTGCAGAGAACAATAGTGAGGTGATGAATCACGGCAATGACAGCTCTGTCTCACTACAGGATGAGGAAACTACTCATTGCATACCAGATACAAAGCAGAGGACAAAAAACTCAGCCATCTGTAGCTTATGCCAACATCATGAGCCAGAGCTAAAAACAGCTTCCCACAGATCTGAAGTCAATGGAATCTCTGACACCATTTTTTCAAGGACTTTCAGGATGCATTCTTGAGTTCTCACCTCAGCAGCCTGCAATGTCTCACCTCCAGCTTGGGCTCAGAGGTTCCAGTGCACTCATCTCAGCTTGTCCAGGGTCTGTTTTGGCACCTAAAGCTCGGTTCTCCCCCAGCACACAATCACTGCCAGCTCACCAAAAGGCAGCTCAGAGAGCAGAACAACCCCTGTGCAGATAGAACCTTGCAGGGGTGCAGAGAGGGCAGGGAGCACCCATGAGAAATACCTGGAGACCAGGAATGAGAATGAAGTTTCCAAACAGATGAGAGCAGCATCCTCCTCTGCTGTCTAAGGCAATGTGTGAGAGAGAGGCACTAAAAACAGCAGAGCTGCTGGTTGCAGAGGGTCTCTTGCAGATCCAACACTTAAAATTATTATTAAAATTATTAAAATTATTAAAATCATTTTTAAATTATTTAAAAAATAATTTTTAAATTTTAAAATAATTAAATTAAAATCGTTAATAATTATTAAAATAATT
>VWYP01000244.1:184-19959 GCA_013400435.1 Pycnonotus jocosus
CCTAAACTGAGGGGACAGAGCTGGACACAGCACTCAATGTCCATCCTAAACTGAGGGGCCAGAAATGGACACAGCACTCGAGGTGTGGCCTCACCAGTGCCGAGTACAGGGGCAGAATGACCTCCCTGCCCCTGCTGGTCACACCATTCCTGATCCAGGCCAGGTGCCACTGGCCTTCTTGGCCACCAGGGCACATTGCTGGCTCATGTCCACCTGCTGTCACCAGTATTCCCAGGTCCCTTTCTGCCTGGCCACTGTCCAACTACATCATCCTAGATGATCATCAGCCTAGAGTGTTGCAGGGGGGGTTTGCGGCCAAAATGCAGGACTCTGCACTTGGACTTACTAAACTTCATCTTATTGGACTTTACCCATCCATCCAACCATTTCAGGTCTCTCTGCAGAGCCCTCCTCCCTTCCCCAACAGATCAACACATACTCCCACCTTCGTGTCATCTGCAAATTTACTAATGGAAGACTCAATCCCCTCATCCATATCATCAATAAAATATTGAATAGGACAGGCCCCAGCACAGACCCCTGAGGCTGCAGCTCCTTTCAGACAACAGAGCTCACACCCGAGCAGCCCTGGCCATGCTCATCCTGCTCCCAGAGCAGCCCAGGGCAAGCACACAGAAGTACTGGCCTGTCATATGCTGCTATCATGAAGTTGAGGAGGAGGCTGATGGATTGTTCCACACTGATCTGGTGAGTAGAAGGAAGGCGTTTGTTCAGCTGGTAGTAGATGGAGGAGATGATGGTTTCCAGGCGGGACACATTGATCTCTGTGCTATGATCCAAAGTGTTAAGGCCATTGTCTCGGAAGGCTTCAATCATATTCCAGATATCAACCAGGTGAACTAAAAACAAAGGAAAAGCAATTAACTTCTGTTCTGCAAGGCATGCAAGCCCTCTGTAATGGTGCTGCCTGTGAACAGTGAGCTCTCCTTTGGCAGGAACAGCCGCTGTACACAGTGAGAGACTCTGAGTTCACTCTCACAGCTTTGCAAGGGACACATCAGTGCCCAGATGTGGCTTTTATTCCACCTTATTCCACCCTTCAGCACCTGGGCTTCTGGCAGAAACAGCTCCTGAAGGACCAGAGCCCTCCCTCCTGAGCATGCACTGTTTTGGCCACCAGCCAAAATCCCTGGCTGGGAGGGTGGGCAGGCCCTGGCACAAGGTGCCCAGACAACCCGTGGCTGCCCCTGGATCCCTGGCAGTGCCCAAGGCCAGGCTGGACACTGGGGCTTGGAGCGGCCTGGGAGAGTGGGAAGGGTCCCTGCTCATGGCAGGGGTGACACTGGATGGGCTTTAAGGCCCCTTCCCAAACCCAAATCATTCTGGCATCTGATGATACTCTAAACCCACTACAAACTGTTCACAATGATTTGAACACCCTCATGCTGACTCGTCTTGGTTTGGAAAAGACAAGTGTCTGCCAGGGAAAAGCTGGAGTTCCCTTGGAATGGAGAATGCAAACCACTTCCCTCTAAATTATTATAGTTTTGCAATCAAGGGCCATCAGACAAAGATTTGAGAATAGGAATAACAGTCCTTTACTAGGAATAATTAAAAAATATAAATGTAGTAAAACAAACAATCAAAAAATCCTAGAAGCACTGACAGAGTCAGAACACAACCTGACACCCTGTTAGTCAGGGTGTTGGGAGCAGCCCAATCAAGTCCTCCTGCAGTGCCAGATGTGGTTCCGTTGGAGCAGAGATGATCCTGTAAAAGGGTCCAGGGGTGGTGAGATGGGTCCAGTCTTCCTCTAGGAATCCAGTGCAAACACGCTGTCCTGGTGTTTCTGACTCTCAGATTTTATCCAGGTAGGAATGCTGGGCTCCTCCCCCTGGGTGGAGCATCTCCCCATGGGATGATGGAATTGTATCAGTCATGCCTGTGAGCCTCCGTGGCCCATGAACAGCAGAGATCCCCTGCAGTGAGGATGGATCATGGAAGAGATAAAGAACACTGCTCCACCTGGTTTGAACAGCTGCCCATTAACAGAACACACCCACTCCCTACTCCCCTGGAGTTAAAAAAAAAAACAAAAAACAAAACAACAAAACAAAACCAAAACCACCAAAAAAACAACCCAACCAAAAAACCAACACCTCTTCAACTGGTTTCAACAGATTGGGAATAGAATACATGCTTCAGGTTATATATTGCAACCCAAGACACTCGTAGAGTATAGATGGAGGAACTTGATGTTCCAGTTAAACTCTGACTGTTTCCAGTGGATCCAGTTCCCAAACCCAGAGCATAATCCTTTATAAACACAGGTCTGGGGCTCCAAAACACTCCCCTGAATTTCCCTGCTGTTTCTTTAGAAGTCTAAAACAACATGCAGAAAACCTTTTCCAAACCACAGTAAGTGATCTGCAGAACCACATAAACCACATTTTGAAATGTTCCCAAGCTTTAAGGTTTCCAGGAGAGTGGAGAAGACATCTAAGGATCAGCAGCCACCCCAACTGAACATGATCCAGAGCAGGAACATGGTGAAATGCCCTCCTGGATCTCCCCACAGAAGGTTTTGCAGTCAGTGTGAGCTTGTGCCTTGGATTTCTCACAAAAAACCCTGCCAAGGACCAAAGCCAGGCTCTCCCGGAGCAGCCTGTGAGCAGGGAGAGCCCTGTCTCTAATACAGGGGTGGCAAAGAGCCCAGGGCTGGTGAGGGACACCAGTGCCCTGTGCAGAGCTCGAACTGGCATTGCTTTGTGCTCCTGGCTGGAAAAAAAAAAGAGTTCTAATCCTAAATCTGGAACTAACCAGCACTAACTAGCACTGGGATCTGGGTTAGGGCCACCACAGCCTAGGGACACAGCAGGGACACGTGTCCTGCTGGCCTCCTCCTCAGCCCTCTTGCTGATCTCTTCTTCCTCCTCCTCCTCAGCCCTCCTGCTAGCCACCTCCTCAGACAGCAGCAGTTGCTGTGTCCTGGATGAGGGATCTCGTCCCATCTCGGGTTGGATTTCTGAGACTCAGGTGGTTAGAGTCCTTTTTGCCCTCCTGGAGTCTCTGAGCCAGACACAAGAAAGAAACGGAGTCTTCAAGCTTCTGTTTTTCCCAGAGTCTATCACTTTGTTTATTATTTCTTATCTCACAGTATGCTCTGTGCCCGGACAAGGTCTGCGCTGTACCTTGGCCATCAGACAACTCCTCCTCTGATGGGAGGTCGTCATCCTTTATACTGATTATTACAAACACGTTATTTATAATATCCAACCAATGTCCACTATTTATACTAAACAGGTCATCTCTACTTGACCCAATCTCCCCAAACTACATTGTGCTTAATGTCACAGCAGAAAATGGAGACGAGAAAGAAGAAGAAGCAGCCTAAGCTCTGCCTTAAAATCTCCATGTTGTCCCTATTTATTTCTATTCTAAAACCCTAAAACTACAAATTTCTCACCCTTTGATAAGCTAAGCTACAGTGTTTCACACTCTTGAGACTTGTAATTCATCTCTGTTTTGTGCCAGGGTCTGTGACCCCCATGGACAGAACTGAAACCCCCCTGTTCACCCCTCTGGACAGGTATTAAACCCCCTTGGACAAAACTCAGACCTCCTTTGCTTGGCTCCCAGACTGCTCTGCCAGGGTCCCTAAGCCTCCAGGGTAGCCAAAGGGATGCCCTAGGTTCCGACAGTCCCACATGTTCTCCTGCTGGGCTCTTTGCTGTGCCCGACTCAGCATGGGCAGGACACAAGGTGCATCGTGCTCACCTGGGACTCACCTATGCCCTGGGAGCTGTGCAAGGGCAGAGCCCACAGCAGAGGAGAGGAAAAGTTGCACTGCTCAGAGCTCTCCATGGTCACTGATGTCACACCTGTCCCCACGCAGCCAGGGCCAGGCAGGGACAGTCCCTGTGCTCACTGAGGGTGCTCTGAGGTTCCCCTCACACAGCTTGAGACCATCCACACCCAGTTCTGAGGGCAACCAAACACCACAGCTGCCCTTGCACTTCACATGTTCTGAACATTAAAGGATAAATGTGAAGATATCACAGAGTATCGGGCAAGGATTGCTGCTTCTAACTGCATAATTATTTATATATTTGCCGTGGGTTCAATGCCGGATGCGTTCTATTCCAATCTGTTGAAATCCACTGGGGAGGTGTTTCTTTCTTTCTCTCTCCTATGACCCACCCCTCATAACTCCAGGGGGATTCTTCTGTTAATGGGCAGCTGTTCAAACCAGGTGGAGCAGTGTTCTTTATCTCTTCCATGATCCATCCTCACTGCAGGGGATCTCTGCTGTTCATGGGCCACGGAGGCTCACAGGCATGACTGATACAATTCCATCATCCCATGGGGAGATGCTCCACCCAGGGGGAGGAGCCCAGCATTCCTACCTGGATAAAATCTGAGAGTCAGAAACATCAGGACAGCGTGTTTGCACTGGATTCCTAGAGGAAGACTGGACCCATCTCACCACCCCTGGACCCTTTTACAGGATCATCTCTGCTCCAACGGAACCACATCTGGCACTGCAGGAGGACTTGATTGGGCTGCTCCCAACACCCTGACTAACAGGGTGTCAGGCTGTATTCTGACTCTGTCAGTGTTTTCTCTTTGGTCCTTTGTTTTTCTTTTTGGTACTACTACATTTTTATTTTTAATATTCCTAGTAAAGGACTGCTATTCCTATTCCCATATCTTTGCCTGAAAGGCCCTTAATTTCAAAATTTAAATAATTCAGAGGGGATTTACATTCTCCATTCCAAGGGAAGCTCTGGATTTCCCTGTCTTTCCAGACCAAGACAGTATTAGACCTCTGATTAAGTGCCAGCTGACAGGGCCTGCTCAATGCTCCCTCTGCACTGCAGAGGGTCTGGGTGCAGTGTTTGAAGCAGCCATGCAGGAGCAGGGGTGAGGATGACTCACGGTTGCACCTCTTCTGCATGAAGCGCAGCTTGCAGGCGGTTCTGTATGTGGAGAGCCGGATCACATCAAAGTTCTGGGCTCCTGCAGCAAAAAAAAGGTTTGGGCCTTTGAATCCCTCTGCAACAGCTGATGATGTTGAGAGGAGGACTTGGAAAAAGGCTCGAGTGTCTCCTCACATGTTGGATTATGGGGTTTTTTGACCCAGAGATGGGGCAACTGAGAGGCGTTTTAAAAACTTTTATTCCATTTTCAGTCTCATGAGAAGAGTGAGACAATACAGATGTTATAATTCACCCCATCACAATCAGAAGCCAAACTATTTCCTAATTACAATACATTATAGGAGTTTTTTGGCCTATCAGCTTTTTCCACACCATGCTGTAAATGCCTTAAAGCCAGTCATCTAAAATTACCCCTCCTGAGTCTTACTACAATGCATCTTTCATAGTTCTGTTTCTCAAAAATATCTATTCTTATTTGCAAGACCATCCTTTAAAACTTGTTTCTAGTTCCGTTTCTCTGTCAACAATGTCTGTCCTATTCTATGGCATTTCTAAGTCAGCATTTCTTATCTCCAAGCTTGCATACAGATGCATCCTAAATGAGCCTTCTGTCAGGCTTTGAGAATTCTCTACCAATCCATGTCCCACACTCATACACATCCCCACCCACAGGTCACATAGGGGGATTCTGCCCCTTTGTTAAAGTGAGACCCCACCTGCAGAGTTGCCCCAGCCCTGCGGTCAACAGCACAAGGACCTGGAGCTGCTGGAGAGAGTCCAGAGGAGGCCCTGAAGTGATCACAGGGATGGAGCAGCTCTGCTGTAAGGAAAGGCTAGGAGAGGTGGGATTGTCCAGCCAGGAGAAGAGAAAGTTCTGGGGTGGCCTTGCAGTGCCTGGAGGAGCTGACAGGAAAGATAGAGAGAGACTTGGGACAAGGGATGGAGGGACAGGACACAGGGAATGGCTCCCACTGCCAGAGGGCAGGGCTGGATGGGAGTTTGGGAAGGAATTGTTCCCTGGGAGGGTGGGCAGGCCGTGGCACAGGGTGCCCAGAGCAGCTGTGGCTGCCCCTGGATCCCTGGCAGTGCCCAAGGCCAGGTTGGACATTGGGGTTTGGAACAGCCTGGGATAAGTGGAAGGTGTCCCTGCCCATGGCAGGGGTGGAATGGGGTGGAATTTAAGGTCCCTTTCCCACTCAGACCACTCCATGATTCTATAACAGTGCTGCTCTGGAAACAAACTCCTAGAAATCTGTAGTTTTAAGTCAGAGCTTCCTCAGTCTGTAACTGGAATTAAGGACATGCTGGCCTAATCCAGGAATTCCCTTCAGCCCTGAGTCCTTGCAGGACAGCAGGACAACGTGATGTCATGCAAACACAAATTCTTCACTCTTCCAGAGGATGGTCCTGCGCAAATCAGCCCTCAATCCATTTCTTCAGTCACACCAGCACTGCAGGGCCATTTTTAATCTTTATTTAAGGCCAAAGGTGCTCTGTCTGTTGTCATTATTAATTTAAATAGCTGTCCACAAGTCTTAGGTGTTGGCATGGGTGAGACATGTGAACATTCCCTAAGGAAGGAGCTCCCCAAAACCAAGGGATAAACCTCAGAACCTTCCCAGGCAGTTGTGCCTCCCCTGGGCATTCTCCTCCTCCAGGAGCACCCTGGATGGTTTTCCCTGCACATGGGACAGGATGGGGATGATCTGGTGCAGCTGTCACAGTGAAGCTCTCAGGGAAGAATAAATGACATTATGTCCTAGGATTTCCTACTTACTCATTTCCATGAACAGCTGCCTCTTCTCTGCCATGGTCCTCCTCCTCTTCCCACTCTCCTCAATCATTCTGGAGACAAAAACGGCAAAAAGCACTGGTTGTGTTGGAATTCCTGTTACAAGAACAGCTTGCTGTGAACAACAGGATTCCGTCCCTCAGTGGGAAGAGTCTGATTCTGTTTGGGGGCTGGGAATTCCAGGACAGACAGACACCTCTCATCATGATCCCATTGCAAACACACCCACACTTCAGGCTTGTTAACACCTTCCAAGGCACAGGGAACATGAATTCTCAACACTTGAATTGCTTTAGTTTGAAAAGCTCAGAGCTGCATTAATACTGGAAATATCCCATGAAGAATTCCTTTGTGTTCCAAGGGGTTTTGTTTGCAAAACACAGAGCAAGTCATGGCTCCCAGGAGCAGCTGAGCCAAAAAAAGGGGAGATGCCTCATGTTAAGGACTTTGGGGGTCAGGAGGAACAAGCTCATCCCATTCCCTGACAAGGGTTAGTGACCTCTCTTCCCTGCAGGATCACAGAATCCTTTAGTTGGAAAAGCCCTCCCAGGATTTGTGAGGATGGTGGGTTTGGGAAAACATTGGCTTTAAACAAAACTTGTTAAAATTAATTTAACTTTGAACCCAGACATCTGAGGTCAAATGGGATTTGTCAGGGAAGTAAAGAACTTCTAACTAATTAAGTTAAAATTAAAACCAGTGTGGTGACAGAGGCCTCCCTTTCCTAGGAAAATGGATTGAAAAGAGTGACAGGAGCAGGGAGGAGCTTGCACCCCAAGGGAAAGGGGCACAGGGGACAAATCAGCAGCTCTCAGGGGTTACTTCATTACGTAGTCCTAAAAGATGCCTAATTTCAGTCCACTGCAGCAAAAAAAAAGGCAAGTTAATTCACCATCAGTGTAAAATTTAATTTACAATTTAACCAATGATTACATTATTCTTTTGTTACCAAAATCACCAACTTAAAAAACATTAAATGTAGGTTTTATGTTTCTACCCCCCCAAAAAAGACAAAAACCCCAAACGATTCTTCTACAGTTCCATCCAGACCTACAGGAGGCAGTTAGCTCAGCCTCCTCAGCCCAGCCTGCAGCAGCCTCCAATGTCACTAGGAGCAGCAGAGGTCGTGCCTTGGCACTCATACACATCCCTGAGGAACAACCCCCGGGCAGAGCTCCAGCATTCCCGGTTTCCTGCTGCAATCCCACAGCCTGGAACCCACCAAAGAACAAGCACATGGGCTCTAACCTGAAAATTCATTGCATTTCCTTGGTTTTTCCTACTTTAGAAAGGCACAGACTCAGAATCAATGTGCTGCCATGTCTCTACTGATTTTTTTTTTACAGAAAAAAAGCCTCTGTGGCCTTTTTTTATGACATGTAAAAGTTGGGGGTTTGGGGCACATGAGCTTCCAATCCCATCTCATTCTCCACAAAGTACCATGACTTCACCTCTTTCCCTAGAGATTCCTCATTCATGGAATCCCAGGATGGTTTGGGTGGGAAGGGACCTTAAAAACTATCCAGTGCCACCCCTGCCATGGCAGGGAAACCTTCCGCTGTGCCAGGCTCCTGTCCAGCCTGGCCTTGGGCACTGCCAGGGCTCCAGGGGCAGCCACGGCTGCTCTGCTCAGCCTGACACAGAGAGGCACCTGCATGTGCCAGGACAGCAGTTCCAAAGGCCATTCCCAGTGCCTGGACACAGCACCCAAGGCTGCCTCACAGAATTACTGGATAAAGAGGTCAGAGCGACCCGGATGGACACAATTCCATTTCACAGGAGTTGAGTGTCACCCTCTGCAAGGAAAAGGAGGGACTGAGCTCTTTCAAGTTGCCCCTGAAACGAGACCTGAATGATGGATCAGCTCTCTCCATGATCCCAGAATCCTTCAGTAGGAAAAGCCCTTCCAGCCCATTGAGTCCAAGCTGTGCCTGATCCCCACCTTGTCCCCAGCCCAGAGCACTGAGTGCCACATCCAGGCCTTCCTTGGACACCCCCAAACCTCCCTGGGCAGCCCCTGCCAAGCCCTGAGCACCCTTTCCATGGGGAAATTCCTGCTGAATTGTCCAACCTGAGCCTCCCCTGGCCCAGCCTGAGGCCATTTCCCCTTGTCCTGTCCCTGTTCCCTGGGAGCACAGCCCGACCCCCCCCCCGGCTGTCCCCTCCTGGCAGGGACTTGTGCAGAGCCACAAGGTGCCCCCTGAGCCTCCTTTTCTGCAGGCTGAGCCCCTTTCCCAGCTCCCTCAGCATCTCCTCCCATCTCCTGCCTGGCTCAAAAGGAAAAGGTTTGTACTTTTCCCTGAGGGAACAGCTCAGCCCTGGACCTGCTCCCCAAACCCATCGAAGGTGCTGTTTGGACTCGTGAGCTGACCTTGCTAGACCTTTCCTGCTCCAGTCTGAGAGGGGGAAACACCGCAGGGATGATCTGTCTGGGCAGGGCCACACGTTTTGAACAGAGTGGAGAGAGAATTCAGCAATGGAAACACAGAATTGTTCAGGCTGGAAAAGCTCTCGGAGCCCATCGAGCCAAACCATCCCCAGCACAGCCAAGGCCACCACTGACCCCTGTCCCCAAGTGCCACATCCACAGGGCTTTGAAATCCCTCCAGGGATGGGGACTCCACCCCTGCCCTGGGCAGCTGTGCCAGGGCTGGACAGCCCTTTCCAGGGAGGAATTGTTCCCAGTATCCAACCTAAACCTGCCCTGGCACAGCTTGAGGACATTGCCTCTTCTCCTGTTCACTGGGAAAAGAGCCCAAGTCCCACATTACTGCCAAATATTTGGAAAAGTGGTGCAAATTAGGTTGTATCAGAATAACTGACAAACCTGTTTTTAATTCCTGAACCATCAGATACAGAAGGATTCCTCGCTGATGAGGCTGGGAATAAGGAAGATGAGGAGCCTTTCTCAAGTTTAAAACAGGAATGAATCAAACCTACAAGAACTGCTACTGTGTTTGAGATGCAAATTACAGTGCTCAGCTCTCAAAACAGGGAAGGGAAAGAGCAGCTTGGGCTGAGCTGGTTTGGTTTGTTAGGCTGGGTTCTTTGAAGGGGGTGGGGAGGCTGGATTTGGGTTTTGGTGGGGATTTTTTTGGATTGGTTTTGTTTGTTTGTTTGCTGGTTCCTTGCTTTTTACAAAACTGTAGCAAAGTCCACCAGGAAACACAATATGGGCTGGAATGATGTGAGCAGCCAGGAATTCCTGAGGGGGCTGCTCACAGCAGGGGAAACCACTCAAATATAGAATCTCAGGATGGGCTGGAGGGACCTCAAAGCCCACCCAGTGTCACCCCTGCCATGGACAGGGACACCTTCCACTGTCTCAGGGTGCTCCAAGCCCTCTCCAGCCTGGCCTTGGGCACTGCCAGGGACAGGAATGCAGTTATTTGGAAATCCTTATTGAAAAGCAAAGTTCAACGAAAAGCAGAAAATGATGCAGTACCTTAGAAAAGTGCAGCTGAGTGTGTCTGATGTAAACTTCCAAAATTTTCTCATTTCCCTTCATCCTTTCACCTTCTCTCCTTTCCAACAGGTACAACACTTGCATGGCCTCAGGAGCACCCTCTGACAGAGTTCATAGCAAAGACAATTCATAAATCCCACACCAACTACTGTGGAAAATTCTACACTCAGCCACCCTCTAAAATAGCTTTAACAAACTCACATTTTTCTTGATTCCCTTGTTTGACACCTTTTTTCTCTCCCTGTTTCTCTCCCAGTGCTCTGTGCCCGGGCTGGCCCTGTCAGAGCTCTGTCCCACCACAGGAGGTGAGATTTGAGATCCTGGCTGAAGGGCGCCCCTGTGAGCCCCCACAGAGCCCCGGCCGTGCCCCCCTGACGCTGCACGCCTGGCTCTGCCCCCGTGGCTGTACCCTGCCTGGCTCTGCCCCCCGCTGGCTGTGCTCCCCCTCGCTCCCCCAGGTGCCCCCAGGTTCAGGCCAATACTACAGGACCTTTCTTAGCAGGTTTCGCTCTTCTTGGAGCTCATCAGCTGTAGGTAACGGCCCCAGGACAGCTCCACAGCACAGCTCAGTGCTCAGGAAATCACCCCCTCAGCCACAGATGGGTTTGTTTTATTGAATTTTCTGACCTTTAGGGTCTGATGACCATTTCCAGACATTGGTTTGCACTGAGCTGCAGCCTCATCAGCCAAAGGCAGGAACAGAGAAAGGAAAGTTCATTTACCAATTATTAAATCTGACTTGGTTCAGATTCCTGGCACTGCATGTCATTAAGAGAAATAATATTTTATGTCACTGATTAAACTGCAGTTGCTGCATGAGGTTAAATTTGTGCCCATACCTACTTATGGTCAGAAATAACTCATAATTAAATCAGAAAACCGGTTTGGAGCATAGCTCTGCTTGACACGGGGAGGGAGGTTCAGTGACTTTCTGCCATTTTTCTGACTTCCTTCATTTTTCTGCCATTCCTGATGGCTCAAGGAAAAGCTTTCCTCCTTTGTCAGTTCATTCACTCTTCAAAATGTAACTTTAATAAATAACATAACTAAGATGAAGATATTGAATAAAAATCGAGGGCATACATGCGCTGGCAGAAAAAGTTACTGGTGTCCATCTGCTTTGGCACTTCCTTGCTTTGGGCTTCTGAACTCATCTGGCTTCAACTGACATTTGATTGAAACCATCTAAAATAATTTCTGAATTGCCATAAATGTTTTGTTTAAGTATAAAATTAAACTTGCTTATGAAATAAAGGTGTTTATATTTGTTCATCTCAGATTTCAATAGAAACATGAAGTATTTTTCCTTTTCTTTCCGAATTTGAACAAGGATGCCACAATGACTGATTTAATCCCCTCCTCTCCCTCTGTCTATCCAAAATATCTGATGCTCTTACTCATTTCTTGTTCTGCTGGTTCATATTTCAAATCTGTTCCCTCAGCAGTCAAACATAATTAATCAAAAATACTCCTTTGTTCCCCTGTGCCTTTTCCTAGGAAGAGGAGTGACCTAGAAGTGATTTCAGGGGGCACATCTGAAAGACAAACCTTTCATACTTATTCAAGTAGACTGGAAACATCTTTTAAAGCACATTTTAACCATTTCTGACAATTCTTCTAATTTATCTTTAGCATTTTAAACACTGCTCCCATCATTTATAGGATAAGTAACTGAAGCAAAAGCAACTGTGCACAGAAGGATGAAAATTAACCTAAAATGTTATTTCTGCATCTCCAGCAAGTACAGGAGCATCTTTGGGAAGGACCATGCACGTTCCAGCAGCAGCTTCCCCCAAACCCAAAAGTTTGGATCTCTCACTCATGTTTTTATGTCTCCTGGACTCAGATGATTCTGTAAGATCTTTAAAAACCAAAACTGACTCCAGCCTCGAAGGGTGGAATGAAAAACCCATTGGGCTAAGAGCCAGGAAATGGACTGTAACTTCCCAGTGATTACAGCTCTGCACTGAAATGCTAAACAAGTCAATGGTTCCTTTTTCCCCCTTCCATAAATCCAGTAGAGCCAAAGCTGCTCTGGAAGATTCTGCACAAACCTGCCCAAAACATGCAGGAAGCTTCATTAAAAATGAGCAAGCAATCCAGTAGTTTAGGCAAAACCCCAGTATTGAAACATGAAAGCTTTCCCTCCTGCATGCCTTGCCATTTCTGCTGGAACTGGGAGCTTTTTCCTAGGCACAAGAAGCCATCTGGTTTGCTCATGCAGGACAGAGCATGTGGCAGCACAGCCCCACAGAGCCCTCAATGCCTTGGCTGGAAAATCCCTGGGACAGGGACACTCAGGGCTGGGATAACCCTGGGGATGAAGGCACATGCAGCTGGGAATGGACACCAGTGGGCTCAGGGCTGGCTCATTCCTGTTCAACACCCCTATGGGATAAACCTGGCCCTAGGGAGAGCTGGGGATGGAGGCACATCCAGCTGGGAATGGGCACTATGGACGGTTTGGACATGGGGATGGAGGGCACCAACCCGGGGTCAGCTCAGGGACAGCCCCAGGGGGTGGATGTGGATCTGCAGAGGGATCAGGACAGGCTGGATGCATCCATGGGCTGGGGGTCAACAAGGCCAAGAGCTGGGTGTTGCACTGGGGTCACACCAACCCCATGGAATGCTCCAGAATGCGACAGGAACAGAGCTGGGGAAGGGAATGGAGCCCTGTCAGCACCTTGAGATGCCATCCAGAACTGAGGCTGGACAGAGTTAAAGGAACAAAGTAGGGATTTATTAAGAGGCCTTTAAAGGTTATACCTTGGGCAGCACAAGAGTCTGGCTGGCCATGGCTACACCCAAGATGGACAGTGGGTCACGAGTTTTCACCCTTTTATAAGTTTTGGTCCATCTACATATTGGGGTTAACTGTCCAATCAGCTTCAGGTTATTGTGGTGGTGTGTTTTTCTTAATGTATGTTCTCTGCTACCTTTGAATGGTTTGCTCCAGTTTTCTTCAGGTTCTTGATTTATTCCAAATTTCCCCTCCCTCTCTGAATTGTCTATAGCTCTCCAAACTGCCTTTCGCCCCACCTACCTGAATATGTCAATCCTCCCTAATCCCTGCCCTTTGTTCTGGAAAATTCCTTCTCAGTCCCTGGTGTTCCAACCTCCTCCCTGATCCCACTGATGCCTTAGGTTTGGGATTTTCTGTTTTGCTTTAGTGGGTAGCTTTTGCCTTTGTATTAAGTGGTGCTGGGATCCTTTCACTCACAAGGTGATGGGGGGTAGGGCAGTCTTGCAGGGGACTCAAAGCCACTCTCTTCAAGCTCCAGGCCTGAAGCATAAACAACATGGAAAAGGAGGCAAGAAAGGAGGACGGAGTCTTGTGATTCTGAGTTATTGATTGGATAGTTGACTGGTATATGTAAATGAATGGGAAGTTATAAAAAGGGTAAGATCTTGTGACTAGCTCTCTTGCGTCCATCTTGGAGCCACCTGGGCAAAGTCACTGCTGTAGCTCTGGTGCTGCCAGGGTGTGGCCTGGAAAGGTACCTAAATAAATACTCCCTTTATTCCTTTAACACTGTCTCACCTCTGTTTCAGCCTCTTAAGGCATCACCACCTTCTTGTCAATCCACAGCCAACATCACCTTCAGGTCTAGAGTTTCTGTGTTCCTTGATGCCCTATTGGTTCCTTCCAGCTGTATCCTCCCCTTGTTTCCCCTATTGGTTTTAGTTTTGTAAGCCCCTCCTCCAGCTCCTTCCTTATACAATCCCTGCTGGTTGGAGAATCATACCCATGCTTTGTACCTCCCCTGCTTAAAACATTGTGTAAAGTGCTGCTTTTTGTTCTTGTCCCTGACCACCTCTGGGTAACAGACTCTGGGGCTGGAAAAGGATTGTTTTATCTGACTGAGCTGTGAGGAGAACCTGCTAACACTTTTTATGAAGTTCAGAGTTACCTACCAGCGCAGTACAGAATCTGGAAAATATGAAAGCTGAAACTTAAGGCATCAAAGGGAGCTGGGAAAGGGGCTCAGCCTGGAGAAAAGGAGGCTCAGGGGAGTCCTTGTGGCTCTGTACAACTCCCTGACAGGAGGGGACAGCCGGGGGGGGTCAGGCTGTGCTCCCAGGGAACAGGGACAGGACAAGGGGAAATGGCCTCAGGCTGGGCCAGGGGAGGCTCAGGTTGGACAGCAGCAGGAATTTCCCCATGGAAAGGGGGCTCAGGCCTTGGAACTGCCCAGGGAGGTTTGGAGTGCCCATCCCTGGAGGTGTCCAAGGAAGGCCTGGATGTGGCACTCAGTGCTCTGGGCTGAGGACAAGGTGGGGATTGGGCACAGGTTGGACGTAAATGACTTTTACAACCAAAATCATTCTGTGATTCCAGGAAAACCCCCTGGTCTAAGCCCCAGGGCGAGCCCAACAACCTCACCTGCCTACCTGGTCAGAAACTGATAAAGATTGTACTGGATTCAAGTTAAATAAACATGAAACAAGTAACAGTACATAATCAGGGATTTCCTTGAAAGCCTTCCAAAACCTTTAACACGGGTTCCCTCCAGACAAAACAGAACAAATTCAAAATTCAACTCCAGGAGAGTTCCAAACCACCTGAATTTCTGTGACGTCACATCTGTAAGTGCCAGCTGAATGTCCAGAACACAGAAGTTCTGGCCCTGAGGAACTCGCAGGTCAGGGTAAGAATGATGAGGATGACAGTGGCACTGGAGGTCCCAGCCCTATTGCCAAGGTGTTATTTTAAGCTCACAGCTCTATAGATCCATTTTTAGCCCCCAGGGAATCATTCAACCCAGGGCCAGGAGCTCTGCAGGCTCTGAAGGACAGCACTGATGTCTCAGCACAGTGATTCTGGCACAGGCAGCTCTGTTCTCCAGCAAACACAGCCAGGGTGCAGAGCAGAAGGGACACTCAGTGCCCACAACACCCAAACACTCTTCTGGAGTAACCAGAGAACCAAACCCTCATCTTCCTTTATTGCCCCAAAGCCTGAGGAGCAGAAATGGGTTTTTACAAACCTGCCTGTCTGCAGGCTGAAGTTAATGTCTGGCTATGACATTTACCATGAGCCTGCAAACAAGAGCAAATCCAGCAGCTGAGCTTGTTCCCTTGAAATAAAGCAGTGCCCCTGTTGGATAAGATAAGTGAAATATTATAGGAGGATTTTCCAGGAGCAGTAAGAAGTTGGAAATAGTCTAATTAAGAGCTTACCCCTCCCTCTCAGGAAGGGACGATTTTTTTTGTGGAGGGGATTTCTGAGCAATCAGTGCTTCCTAAAGAACCTGGCAAAGCCTTCTCTCTTAGCACTAATATACTAATATAAATAATAAATGCTGTTTAGAGGAGATATATAGCTCTAGTTAAAAGTTATAGACTGATATAATTAAGATGTAATAGAGAATTTTAAACAGAGGAAGAAAAGTGATATGAAGCCCTTTGCTTCTAAGAAAAAAAGGAGATCTGTAGTTTTAGAGATGATTTTGGAGATGGAAGGAAAAAAAAAATCTTTGTTTTACACTAAAAGAAGCATCCTTAAACAGTACTCCAAATAAGCAGACATGACCCATATGCATTGTTGAAGAAAAGCTGCTAGGAGAAACTTCACAAAAGCAGCTTTCTTTGTGAGAGTTAAGACCCACAAGAGAGCTGTTCTATGTTGTCAGTAAAAAATCTCCATAGAAGTTCTAACAGAAACTCCTCTCCTAAAGAACTGATAAAAGATCATTTTTAAATGGTAAAACTGACTAAAAAACCGTAAGTTTTGCCTCTTTTGTTGGTAAAAAAAGTAAACACTTTGTAGTAGGAAGAAGAATATTTTGAAAGTTTCATTTTAATTCTCATTTTCTTCTTTTAGTGTGTGTGTGTTAATAAATCCATTTGTTTACCTTTAAGTTAAGCGTGTTTTGCCTTTTTCTCCTAATCCTATCTCACAGCAAAAAAAGACATTTAAACCACTACACTAAGTTTGACCAACAGAAACAGGCAAACATGAAACCACTACACATCTCCATCTTACCCCACGGCTTTCAGAGCACAGGAGAGAACTTGCAAAGTGCCTCTGCAGCTGAATACAATATAATGATATCAGGAAGAGTTCTGTGCTGCATTCTTGCCCTTTTCCCCCTCAACCCAGACTGGGAGATGGAGCAAGAGCAGGTACCACTCACCTAGCGGCACTGCCAGGAGCCAAAGCAGCCCCAGCAGAGCTCCCGTGGCACACCTGGGGAGGAGGGAAATTCCAGTCGGAGCATTGAGAAACACCTGGAATCAGGAACTCCTTTCCCTATCACAACTGACTTCAGGATAAAACAGCTTGCTCAGTTTTAATTCATTAATTTCACCTCCTACATTAACCTAAAATGTGAAATCTTCCTCACCAGCTTCACAAGTCTAAACTAAAATAATTGGAAGTTTGTGAAGTGTTAAGATATTACTGAAAGGGTACAGGAGTACAGAAGCAGGAATTGCCATTAATCTGCATTGAAAAGTCTCTCTGCCACTGCCCCAGGCAATGGGAACTGAACACCTACACAGCCCTGATAACTTTAACTTTGTCTGAGCTGTCAGACACACACACTACCTTCTTCAAAAGCCTGGCTGCACCCAAACTACTCCTCACTACTCCAATTGTGATCACGAACTGGGGTTTCTTTCTACAAGAACAACATAAGCCTGAAGTAAAAATCCAACTGATGACATTTGCAATTTCCTTCTGTAAAACTAAGATTTTTCTTTCCTTAGTTTTGTCACTGTGTGTTTAAAAAAAAAATCAAAAAGAAATTAAGTTAGGGCCTCAGCTCCCTCCCTGATTGCTTTATGCCAGGACACACCTTTGCTCTCCACTTCCTCATAAATCACAGAATCACTGAGGCTCTCGATCACTCAAGACCACTGAGTCCAACTTTTGACTTAAATAAAGTTAAAAGCTGCACTGACAGAGACTGAAAAATACCTCACCTCACAGTCAGTCAGTAACTACTTAAGTTACTATGATTTTAAGTGTTTTTGTAACCACAACACATCCTTTAGACATCCAGCTCCTTTAAAATTTAGTGATGAATTGGCACCTGCTGTCACAATTCCATTTGTTTCCACAGAAACATCTGGCCAAATATAATGTGCTGCTTGCTGTGGAATTTTAAGGTCTCCTACTATTTCTTCCAAATCTAGGCTGCCTAAAACTCTTCATTACATAAGTTTTTAAATAAGTCTGTATTACTTAAGCACAGCTGAGAAGTTAAAACACTTCAGTCCTAAAGCCCACAGGACTGGGAAAGGCCCATGAAACTATTTAAATATAGGTACAGTTTATAAATAGAAATCTGTTTAAACACTGAACCAGAGACAACAAAATCACACTTTCTTCTCCCTGGTAAAAAGGGGAAAACAATTAACATAATAAAAATATTATAAACTCAAATCCTTATCACCTGAATCACCTTATCTGAATCTCTCTTTAGGCTCTCTAAAGCTTCCCCAGAGCAGCCCATGCAGCCAGGCTGATTGTGGAGCTCAGGGTTCTTCAGGCACCAACCCAGCCCCAAGGCCTCGCTTTAAACTTCCAGACGTGGTTCCTTCCCTCCTCAAAAACTGTCACGGCTTCCACAACACACAGCTGAGAACATCCAACTTGGTTTAAAGGGCTGCCCAACTCAGAACATTGGTTTAAAGGGCTGTAGAACTGAGAACATCTGCCTTGTTTTAGAAGGCTGCTCAATGCAGAACATCCAGCTTGGTTTAAAGGGCTGCACAACTCAGAACATCCAGCTTGGTTTAAAGGGCTGTAGAACTGAGAGCATCCACCTTGGTTTAAAGGGCTGCACAACTCAGAACACCCACCCAGGGCTGCACAGGACTGAAGTCCTCACTCTCACTTCACCTGTGCTCTATGTAATGTAATTGAACTTGTGGAAATGTGATGCTTTTCTGTTGCTGCAAAAGCCCTTTTTCTTGCATTATGTCTCCTTCCTAAACCCCCTCCACCACCCAGCACTCCCTAAAATGTATATTGCTGCTGGGTCCTGAGATAAACCAGAAGCCTGACTGCATCAGCTGCAAAACAGCCAACAAATAAAGCCATTTACTGTTCCAAAAACCCCCAGCCTGCTCCAAACCCAGAGAGTTTGGGACAATGCTGGCAGGGCTCCTGCATTCACCACCACAGGAGCTACAGTGAACAATGAGAATGTCCCATGGAGCTCACAGGAGGTCCTGGATGTGTCCCCTTAAACACAGAATTCTGGGACTGGCAGGAATCAACTATGGCAGCCCAGTCTGGGAGCTGCTCCCTTAGGACTGACTGAGACCCCAGCAGCAGATCTGGGATGTCCCAAACAGCCCCAGAACAAAACAAGAATCTTGTGTATGATGATGGGAACAAACAGAAACCCAAGGAGGATTTAATGGGATAATATAGTCAAGGAAAAGGCCTAAGGCAGACACCTCTGGAACAGCATCCTGCATGCAGGGAAGCATATGGGTCAAAGGAAAACTAGGACTGGAAATTGTGACCTTTCGAACCACTGGATCAGGCACCTGGAATGGTTTGTCACTGGGCAGCTGCAGCAGACAGAGCAGACCATGATCAAAGGTTTGAGTGGGAAGGGACCTTAAAGCTCATCCAGTGCCACCCCTGGATCCCTGGAAGTATCCAAGGCTAGCTTGGATGAGGCTTGGAGCACCCTGGGATACTGGATGGTGTCCCTGCCTGTGGCAGGGGCAGTGGAATGAAGTGTTGTTTAAAGTTCTTTCCCACCCAAAGCATTCCGTAATTCCATGATTCACCTTCTCCAGACGAGGGATGTGTTGCACAACAAACACAATTCTGGAGAAATTTTAAACAGAAGGTTCTAGCTGTCTTTTTACACGTCCAATATGTAACAGAAAATGTAGAAGTCACTGCTTCATGACACAAGTTTGTCAGAAATAAAGAATGTCAGTATCGGTTTCGTGAGTGTAAGAAACAGGCAACTGAACATACAAAACACAAGATTTTAAGGTCAACACCACAGTCAATCTCAACAGATCCCATTACCTGAATCACACTGAGAAGTCTCAGGGCAACTTCCACTTTCCTGGGCTCACTTCCTTCTTCAGACATTTAAACGACAACCTAAAGAAATGCGAAAAACACCAAGTCAGCTTTTTCTCCAAGAAAGCAGCGGTTTTCCGCAGAAAAATTACACTGCCTTATTTCACAGCCACAACATGGTGCTGCCTCTGCCCGCGCTGCTGCTCCCGTTAACTCCAAAGCAATGGAGCCTGCACATTCCGGGTCTCCTCCAAAGCAACGGAGCTTGCACATTCCGGCTCTCCCGTTAACTCCAAAGCAATGGAGCCTGCACATTCCGGGTCTCCTCCAAAGCAACGGAGCTTGCACATTCCGGCTCTCCCGTCTCCTCCAAAGCAACGGAGCTTGCACATTCCGGCTCTCCCGTTAACTCCAAAGCAATGGAGCCTGCACATTCCGGCTCTCTCGTTAACTCCAAAGCAATGAAGCCTGCACATCCCAGTTCCCTGCCAGCTGCCGTTCTGCGGCCAAGAGGAACACCGGGGCATGGCCAAACCAGCGGCCCCCACCCCCAGCCCAGTGACCCCGCCGGGGGCTGGGCGCCCCCCGCCATGGCTGTCCCCTCACAGCCCC
>VWYP01000291.1:0-18462 GCA_013400435.1 Pycnonotus jocosus
CCCTGTGTGTGTTATCCCTACACTGTGTATTTATCCCTTCAACTTGTGTGTGTTTTATCCCAGGGAACAGGGACAGGATGAGAGGGAATGGCCTCAAACTGTTCTGGGTGAAATTCAGGCTGGATATTGGAAAAATTCCTTCATGAGAAGGGTGATCATGCATTGGCACAGGCTGCCCAGGGCAGTGATGGAGTCACCACCCCTGGAAGTGTTCAAAACCGTGTGGATGTGGCACTTGGGGACATGGGTTGGCAGTGAGCACCGCAGATCTGAGTTGACACTTGGACTCAGTGAATTATGGAATTGTTCAGGTTGGAAAAGCCCTCCATCTCCCAGTACCTTTTTCAGTGTTCAGGATGAGGAGAAACAAGGTCTGTCCATCCTGTGGGTGCCAGTTTTAGGGGGTGCTGTGGGTGGGTTCTGGGCACCACTCAGCTTCCTGACAGGGACACAGGGGATGGTGTCCATGAGGGACCTGGCCAGTGCTCACAGGGGGTGCTGGGGGGTCCTGCTGGGCATGGTGGGGTGGGGAGGGACCTCCTGGCTATGGGGCACAGGGTGGGGACAGCATTTTGGTGGCTGTCTCTGTGCTGGGTGGTGGTGAGGGTCTCTATGTTGATGATGGTGAGGGTCCTGCAGTTGGTGATGAGGGTCTCAATGATGGTGAGATGGTGGTGAGGGTCCTGCAGTTGGTGGTGAGGGTCTCTATGTTGATGATGGTGAGGGTCCTGCAGTTGGTGGTGAGGGTCTCAGTGGTGGTGAGGGTGACTCTGCTGTTGGTGACAGTGTCTCTGTGGGGTGGTGACAAGGGCAGGACATGTCCCCAGAGGAGGTGACCCAGTGATCCCATGTGCTCTGCTGCACGTGAAGCCCAGGAGATCAGCAGTTCATATTTCTGTGCTGAACAGGGAGCTGACATTAATGAACAGCTAATTAACATCACAGGGCTTGATGGTTGCAGTGTCAGCGTCCCTAATTAGTCTCACACTAATCTGCTTTAATTAACTGTCCCTGTCGCGGTTTTAATTTAATTTTCGGCTCTAGACCAGCAAGAGCAGTCCTGGGAGCATCTGGGTTCCAGTGCCATGGCACTGCCTGTGCTGGGCTGGGCTGGAGGGCAGTGGTGGCCAGCACAGGGGCCCTGCAGTGCTCTGTGTGCTGCAGGGGCTGCCCAGGGGNCTGGGAGTCACAGAGTGGTTTGGGTTGGAAGGGACCTTAAAGATCATCCAGTGCCACCCCTGCCATGGGCTGGGACACCTTCCACTGTCCCAAGGTGCTCCAAGCCCCAATGTCCAGCCTGGCCTTGGACACTTCCAGGGATCCAGGGGCAGCCACAGCTTCTCTGGGCACCCTGTGCCAGGGCCTGCCCACCTTCACAGCCAAGAATTTCTTTCCAATATTCCATCTATCCCTGCCCTCTGGCAGTGGGAATCCATTCCCTGTGTTCTGTCCCTCCATCCCTTGTCCCCAGTCCCTCTCCAGCTCTCCTGGAGCACCTTTAGTCCCTGCCAGGGGCTCTGAGATCTCCCTGCAGCCTTCTGTTCTCCAGGTGAGCACCCCCAGCTCTCCCAGCCTTTCCTCACAGAGGAACCCAAGACCAGTGAGGTGAGGCAGGAGGAGTTGAAGCACCCTAAAGATGCTGAAGGAGTTTGTGTTTAGTCCTGGCAGAGTTGCTGATGGCAAAACAGGGTCTCTTGCTCCTTGTCCTGCCAAGCAGAGCCCTGCCTGGCAGGCTGCCTGCACTCACTCTGTCCTTGCCCATGGCATTGCCCTTCTGTGGAAACCCAGGCTCTGCAGCAGTGCCAGTGGAGCCCAAAGAAGCAGGAGCAGTTGAAAGAATCCTCTAAAGACCATCAGGTCCAACTGTTAATGCAGCACTGCCAGGTCCACCACTAAATCCTGTCCCTGAGCACCATATCCAAACCTCCTTTGAACACTTCCAGGGAAGGTGAATCCACCACTGCCCAGGGCAGCCTGGTCCAATACCTTTTCTGTGCAGAATTTTTTCCCAATATCCAATCTAAACCTTTCCTGGCATGACTTGGTGCCATTTCCTCTTGTCCCATCACTGTTACTGGGAGAAGAGTCCAAGCCCTACCTTAAAACCACCTCCTTACAAGTAGTTGTTGAGAACAGTGAGGTTCTCCCCTGCTAATAAGGCAATTCCTTGTTAACATCCCTGCTCTGCAGCACGTTCCTGCTGGGATGAAGGATGAGCATGTGTCAGCTTGGGGAATTTCAGGGGTTTGCACTCTGCTGGTGAGGATTCCAGCAGGACAGGGCTGGGATGTGCATCCAGCCTGGCTCTGCTCCCCTCTCTCTGCTCCAATCCCACATCCTTCATCAATCACAGCTCCAATCTTCCCCAAACAGGAGTGTCTCCCCACGGGACCTTTTTGGGGCTGGGTTAATCTGTGTGAGCAAGTGGGGCCTTGCAAGCAGGAGCTGGAGCTTGGCAGCATCCCAGGGAGCTGAACGGGGCTGGGCTTGGCTTGCCCATCTGGATTAGCAGGGCTCTGCCATCTGTCCTGCTCCCAGCACCTGGAACTGCTCCAGGAGCCTCCTGCTTTGAAGAAAAGCCCTTCTCCAACCACACAGCCCCTTTTCCAAATATCCCAGCTGCTCCCCACCAAGGCAGTGTGGCCACATTCCCCCCTCTCCTCTGCAGACAGAGGAAATCCTGGTGTCAGCCCCAGCCCTGCCATGGCCTTTGAGAGGGAGAAAAGCAGTGAAGGTCCCTGGAGAGCTGCTGGGAGCCCTCTTGGCCAAGTGAGCTTGGTGCTGAGGCAGTCTGGGGATGGAGAAGCCCAAATCTCTCTGTGTTTCCCCACAGCTGCAGAGGGAGGGTGTTGGTTGTGCCACACTGCCTCTGCAAGGTCTCACATCACATCATCCACGCCTGATCCAAGGTGCTGGGGACCCTCTGCCTTCAGAGGATCCCAAAATGGTTTGGGTAACCAAGGACCTTAAAGATCATCTCATTCAAACCCCTGCCATGGGCAGGGACACCTTCCACTGTCCCAGGTTGCTCCAAGCCCTGTGCAACCTGTCCTTGGACACTGCCAGGGATCCAGGGGCAGCCACAGCTTCTCTGGGAATTCCAGCCCAGCCTCTCTCCACCCTCCCAGCCAGGAATCCCTTCCCAACATCCCACTCCAATCTCCCCTTTCCCAGTGGGAATCCATTCCCTGTGTCCTGTCCCTCCATCCCTTGTCCCCAGTCCCTCTCCAGCTCTCCTGGAGCTCCTTCAGGCCCTGGAAGGGGCTCTGAGCTCTCCCTGGAGCTTTCTCTTCTCCAGGTGAACCCCCCCAGCTCTCCCTGGAGCCTTCTCTTCTCCAGGTGAACCCCCCCAGCTCTCCCAGCCTGGTTCCAGAGGGGCTCCAGCCTTTGGAGTTTCTCCATGGCTTTCTCTGGACTCTCTCCAGCAGTTCCATGTCCTTCCTGTGCTCAGGACTCCAGGGCCAGAGGCAGCATTTAGTGGGGCTCTCACCAGAGCAGAGTGGAGAGTCCTCTCCCTCTGGGATCCATTTCTGCAGCTCCATGCTGGGCCCTCACCCTCAGCCTGTTCTCTGCAGTTCCCTGCTGTTCCCATCCTGCTTTCCCTGAATACCAAGGGCCCCCTTGTGCAGGGCAGGGCTGGGAGGGTGCTCTGAGTGTCTGAGCCTGCTCTGCAGAGCCAAACAACACCAACAAAATTTATCAGGGGACTTCACTTCAAATCGCTTGTTCCACTTTTCACCCCTGGCAGTTCATCACCTTGGCCAGGAGAGCTGAGCAGCCCTTGGAGATCCTTTGGCAAGGTGTGATCCGTGTGTCTGCTCCCCTGGAACGGCCTCAGAGCACCAGATTTCATCAACACCAGCAGCAGCACGGAGTTTCCTTGGCTGAGCCTTAAAGCTCTTGGGTCCCAGTTATCTAACCCTGCTCTGGGAGCCCAAAGCTGATATTCCTCCTGCTTCAGGAGGAATGGAAAATTTTAGGGAAGTGTTGGTTATGAAACAATCCCTCTCTATGTGATTGAATATCCCTTTCCTTCTGTGGCACAGGGGATGGTTTTCCCATATTTTGGGGACAGGCCCATCTCTTGGCTGTGCCTTCATTTTTCTTGTGTCCTTGATTTCCATCTTGTTGCTGTTAATCTTAAGGGCCCTGTTCTTTCCACTGCTTTCACCAACTGCTGTATTTCCTGCTGACTAATTTAAAGCCACTGCTGCCAGCCTGTGACTTTTTAAGATGCATTTTTACTCCTTCACCGTGACTTTTGGTTCAGAATTAATTATTATTGTAAAAACTCGAATTGCCATGTTCCTGGGGGCAGCAGCAGCAGCTTTATTTGAGGCTGTTTTGGTTATTGTTTACAGTGGTTCATTTGTACTCTCTGTCTTTGATGGCCTTGTTGGCATCTCTGGGAACCTGTTCTGTGCTCATGGCAGGCAGCCCTTGAGCACAGGGGGAGAGCCCTGGAAATTTGGGAAGTAGAGGAGACCCTGATTTACTGAGAGTTGCTCATAAATGCACAGGGACAGGGGCTGGGTTCAACCATCACATTCCTGACACCAGCCAGCATCTCCCACCCTTCTCTTTGAGCCACCTCGCATCATTTCCACCTCCAGTTCCTTGCACTGCCTTCCAGTGGGATCAGGAAAGTCTGGGAGTTTGGAAGTCTGGGAGTTTGGAGGTATGAAATCTGCTGGAGGAAAGCTTTCACGTGTGGAAGGTGCATTTTGATGGATGCAGGCAAAACCCACCCAAATAATGGGAATTATGAGCTGTTGAAAATTGCCTCTTCCCATCTGTTTTCCAGCATGCTGGGCTCTCAAATCCCTCCACTGAGCACTGCTCCTGATGGATTTAGAGAGATAATTATTTGCTGCTGTTTTTCCCTCATCAGAGCATCCTTTTAGAGAAAAGTTATCAGTGGAATGGGGGCCTGGGGACCGAGGGCTCAGCCTCCTCTCTCTGATGTTGATCCCTCACAGCCCCCAGTGCTGCACGAGCACTCCAGCCCAATGACACATGGAGTGCACAGGGAATGCAGACAGTGGGAATTGCTCCTGGGTGTTTGTTCAGTCGTGAATTGTGGCAGTCATTACGCTCATGCGACACGGGGAGGCTTTATAAAAGATTTCCTAGGAAATGATGTCTAAAATCCCTGCTTCAGCTTTCCTTAAATGCATATCCCTGGCACTGGGTGATCCTGGCACGGCCACACTGGTGGTTCTCACGTGCAGGGTGGTTCAAGCTGCTCTTTGAGAAAGCTGCAGGTGACAGTGGTTTTTTTCTCAGACTTTATTGTACTGCTCCACATTGAATTTTCTGTTTTCTGTCAAAATTTCATGTGCTGATTACAGTGATTTGTCTTCCTTCCATGGATTTGCTTGGTCCAGGGGTTGGAGCACGAGTCACATAGGGAATGGAGAGAGCTGGGAAAGGGGCTCAGCCTGGAGAAAAGGAGGTTCAGGGGGGACCTTGTGGCTCTGCACAACTCCCTGACAGGAGGGGACAGCCAGGGGGGCTCAGACTCTGCTCCCAGGGGACAGGGACAGGACAAGGCAAAATGGCCTCAAGCTGTGCCAGGGGAGGTTTAGACTGGATTTGAAGGAAAATTTCTCCACAGAAAGCGTGATCAGGCATTGGCACAGGCTGCCCAGGGCAGTGGTGGCATCACCAATCCCTGGAATTGTTCAGTGGATCTGTCAATGTGGTGGCCTTGGCAGTGCTGAGTTGGCACTCGGACTCAAGGATTTCAGGAGGCTTTTCCAGCCTGGATGATCCCAGCCATGAGGGGAGGTTTTGGCAGCTTGGGTGCCTGCAGACACAGCGACTTTGGGTTATCTTTGCAGTCCACCTTGCAAGAACAAACCCAGTGCTCCAACCTCAGCTGGCTCTGGACGGAGCTGCTCCAGCTCAGGTTCTGGGGAAGCCCTGGGAACATCTGAGTGTGGCTGCTGGGACGTGAGGGAATGTGAGGTGGCAGGGACAGATGGAGCTGTGGAGCAGAGCTGGAGTCACAGGCTGCCACTGAGCCATCCATGGTGGTGACAGCACCGAGGGGCTCCACGCTGGGGAGGGGACCTTGCTTCTGCTGGGATTGCATCAGCAAAGGGAAAAGGAAGGGTTTTTTACCCAATCTGCTCCTACAGATGATTGCTGGGCTGTGGGAAATGGATTTGAGGAGAATTCTTTAAAGTTTGGTAGAAATATCCATAGTGTGAATAGTATACATGTATCAGTGTACATATACAGTATCTCTCTATCTAGATATACTGTGTATACTATAGTGTACTATGGTATTTATACACAGGATGTATCTGTACTTGGAGACAAGAAATGCTGACTTAGAAATGTTACAGAATAGGACAGACATTGCTGAGAGAGAAATGGAATTAGAAACAAGTTTCAAAGGATGGCTTTGTAAATAAGACTGTAAATAAGACTTTGGAGCAATAAAACTATGAAAGATGATGCATTATGGTAGGACCCACGAGGGGTGATTTTAGNCTTCACCTGAGACTGAAAATGGAATAAAAGCTTTTAAAACACCTCTCAGCTGCCCCATCTCTGGGTCAGAAAAAGAGATAATCCGACACTGGACACACTGGACCTTGAGAAGTGGGAGCTCAGTTGTTTGTAGGCAGCTGGAGGGACAGAAGAGCAGCTCAGCTCCCAGGAATTGGCTGTGACTGTCCCTGAGCTTGTGGATCCCTGTGCTTCTGGTCCCTCCTTCCAGTAGTTGACCTCCCTCATGGCAAAAAAACCCCCCATTCTTGTGAAATTTTCCATGTGCCAGCTCGTCTTCTCCTCCTTCTGAGGTCTGGCTCCACCTTCCCTGCACCCTGCAGGCAGCAGCAAGGGTTCTCCTTTGCCTTCTCTTTTCCAGTCTCACCTCCATCCTCAGCCTCCAGCATCCTGCTGGCCTTCCCTGGACTCCTTTCTGCTACTGGGGAGCCCAAACTGGAACAGCTCTTCAGCTTTTTTGGGGGGTTTTCTTTGTGGGTTTTTTTTTGTTGTTGTTTTGGTTGGTTTTTTTGGTTTTTTGTTTTTTGAGGAAAGTTGGTTCTCCTTGGGTTTTGCCTTTCAAGGCCTCCTCCAGGGCATTTTGGGAAGCCCAGGTGGACAGTGTGTGCTCTTCTCCAGGGTGTGCTGCCTCCCCACAGCTCCTCTACTCACTGCAGGCCGGGAAGGAAAGGTTCTGTGCAGCTCCCCCACCATAATGGCCCATTTTTAATCACCCTCCTGCCAGCTCAGCTCAGCACCGAGGGCTGACACAGAGCAGTGTTGGCATCTGGAAAGTGGCTGCTGGCCCCAAACCAACTGGCACTTTGAGCTTTGTCCCAACTGGGTGCTAAGCAGCATTAAAATGTGATGGTTAAACACACCCCACTGCCACTCCAAGCGTTCCTGGCCACCCCCAGCTCCACCTGGAAGAGGCACCCAGAGGGGATGTGCAGGGCACTGCTGGAGATGGGGAAGGGAGTGTGGGGTGGGAGGGCTCCTAGTGCTGGGGAGAGTCAGGGCACAGCAATTTGGGAGCAGTGACATTGGCTGCACACTGGATTTGAGCCATTGGGTCAGGTGGGGGTTCCTTCAGAGACCTCAACTCAGGCTCTGCTCCTGCAACATCTGAGACAGGGAGTGGAGACGAGACAGGTAAAAAAAAACCATTGAGCAGCCCCAGATGCACTTGGAGGACCTGGATGGGGAGGCACAAATTGTCCCAGGTCTGATCCTGGCTCTGCTCAGGGCTGGGAATGTGCAGACACTGCCTGGTCCGTGCCTGCTCCAGTACCCCCAGTCTGGGCTCTGGAGGGGGGGGGCTGTGCCTGTCCCCAGCATCCCCACAGGCTTGGGGTCTGACTCCAGACTGGCACCAGCACCAGGAGGACTGGAGGCATTTGAAGGGGTTTTGTCCAGGAAAAGCTCCCTTTTAGCTCTCCTATTTCCTTTAGGATTAAAGTTACTCTCCTTGGGCTGGAAACATGGAATGTTTGTCAAGTTTACGAGGGCTTTTAGAGAGACTTTCAGAAAGAACATCCTATCCCTTCTTTTATAGGGCTGAGATAAGATTATCTTTGTTTTAACACCAATTAAAGCAGGAAGGGTTTATGGGATTAGGGGTTTTCCATCAGTGCAACTTTGATGTCACCACTTCCCTGCTTAGTGTGTTCCTTTCCCTGCCTTAAATCCTTGGGAAGTGTTCCTGTAATGGTTAACATCGCCTTCCTCCCCTGGCAGAGCTCTCCCAGGCAGAAGCTTTGGGAAACAATTAAACAAGACCAAACAAAGTCACAAAATCTGAAGGTCCTAAATTCTTTAGGAGACCTCTTGGAGAAAGCTGGCTCAGAACAGTCCCTGTGTGAGTCTGCAGCGCTTCAGTGTTTACATCAAGAGAAAATGGATGTGCTGCTGGCCTGAGCAGCAGGTTTGAAATCAGAACATAAAATTGTAGACTCCCAGAATGGTTTGGGTTGGAAGGGACCTTAAAGCTCAGCCAGTGCCACCCTTGCCATGGCCAGGGACACCTTCCACTGTCCCTGGGTGCTCCAATCCCCATCCAACCTGGCCTTGGACCAGGGATCCAGGGGTAGCCACAGCTGCTCTGGGCACCTGTGCCAGGGCCTGCCCACCCTCACAGGCAAGAATTCCTTCCCAATATTTTCATCTGTTCCTGCCCTCTGGCAGTGGGAAGCCATTCCCCCTTGTCCTGGCATTCCAGTCCCTTGTCCCCAGTCCGTCTCCAGCTCTCCTGGAGCCCCTTTAGACCCTGCAAGGTGCTCTGAGCTCTCCCTGGAGCCTTCTCCGTGAACCCCCCCCCAGCTCTCCCAGCCTGGCTCTGGAGGGGCTCCAGCCTCCAGAGCTTCTCTGTGGCTTCTCTGAACTCTCTCCAGCAGCTGCAGGTCCTTGCAGTGCTGGGGCTCCAGAGATGAAAGCAGTGCCTGCCCCAGTACTGCCCTGCTGTTTGCAGGTCCCCCCAGGGCTCCCAGGCACTGCTGTTGTCCATCCCCTGGAGCTCTGGTCCCTTCTCTGTGTGACCAGCTGCCCACACAAGGTTTGGAGGTTGACACTGTGCCAGCCCTGGCAGTGGGATTGCTCCTGGGCCAGCATCACCTGGCATTCCTGGGGTGGGGAATGTCCTGAGCTGCTGAGCTTGGCCTTGGAGCAGCCACATCCTGGGCTGCTCTTCAGGTGTGTGCAGGAGCCAAGAGTTTGAAGGGATCTGCTGCCACCAGCACTGTGCTCCTGAGCTCTGAACTCAGCACTGAGCTTCAGGGGATGTTTGAGAGTTCAGCTTCCCACTTCCAGAGGCTTCTGGAAGGGTCCAGTGAGCTGAGCCTGGGCTGCAGCCACCCCTGGTCTACAGCAGCAGGATGGACATACAGATCCATGTCCATGTTGGGATAGAACCAGACAATCATGGAATCATTAAGGTTGGAAAAGCCCTCTGAGATCGAATCCAACCATTAAACTAGCCCTGCCAGGGCCACCACTAACCCATGTCCCCAGCTGCCACACTCAGATGTTTTTTGAGCCCTTCCCACGGTGGTGACTCCACTGGGCAGCCTGTGCCAATCCCTGACCATCCTTTCCACGACAAAATTTCCCTTAATATTCAATCTAAACCTTCCCTGGTACAATTTGAAGCTGTTTCCTCTTGTTCTTTTGCTTGTTTCCTGAGAGAGGAGACTGACCCCAGGCAGGCACAGGGAAATCCTCTCCCCTTGTGTGTGCATGGCCCTGACAGGATAAATGCTCCTCTCCATCTGCACCCTGAGGATGTTGGCGACATCCCAGTCCCACAAGCTCAGGCAGGGACAGAAAACTTTCCATTTCTCTTTAAGAGCCCGTGGCAGGCTGGGGAGGCTGAGCCAGGCTGAGGGCAGGTAAGAAATTCCAGGCATTTCTGTCTGACAGCAAATCCCATCAGCACTGATGGATGTGCCCTGCCCCCAGCACAGGGGAGCTCGCAGGTGTGTTGCCCACAGGTGTGCTGGGCTCACCAGATGCTTGAACTTGGAGCAGTGCTGGGAGGGAGGTGACCTTGTGAACCCTGGGAGCCTGCAGGGAAGGGATTTACTGGGAAGCCTCTCCCATGGGAGAGCCCAGCTCTGCTGCTGGAGCACAGCACGGGGAGAGCTGCTTGGGCTGGGGTGAGGCTGGTCCTGCCCGAGGCTGGGGATGCTCTCAGGGGAGCAGGGAACTGCACCTGCCTGGATTTGGTGTGTGATGAGTGCTGGTGGTTGGTCTTGGCCCTTGGCCTGGGTCTGTGGAGCTTTGGGCTGAGGACAGCCTGCCCAGAGGTCGGGGTGTATTTGACCCTTCCAAAGTGGTCTGTTTTGGGGAGCTCCCAGAGCAGGGCATTGCTCTGCCCTGTCCTGTCCTCTCCAAACCTCTGTGACACCCCAGCACCAAGGTCCTGTCCCAGCCCCACTCTGTCCCCTCTTCCCAAGGACCAAGGGACGCAGGAGATGATGCTGGGAATGAGCTGTGAGCTCCCAAACCACCATGAGCTGTGGACAGGCAGGGTGCACATGGGAGAGAAGTCCTTGGCAGGGCACTTTTGGGGGAGTTGTGTCTGAGGGAGCCTGGGATGGAGCTGGGGGCAGGTGAGGTGGCTGGTGGGGAGCACCATTGCAGGGACTGTGGGGTTTGGAGTGCTGGGGACCTCCAGCTGTGAGCAGCAGTGCCTGTGGGCAGGTGATGGGCCCCAGGTGATCTCCTGGAGCTGCTGGTGAGGTGCAGGGTGTTGGCACAGTCAGTGGGGATGTGTCTACAAGCCAGAAGGATGTTTTTGCAGCCTGTGGTGTCTTACTTCCATTCCTGTCCCGTGGAGAATGATGAGGTTAAACAGGAACATCTGCATTGGGACCATTCCCTTTATTGACAATTCTGTAATCCACACCATGGAGGTTCCCCTCCAGTTAATCTCATTTAACCCTGTTTTCCCTCCTGTGTTTCCCTCCCCTGCTCTCCAAATGCTGTCAGAGCTGTTGGCAGTGACAGCACCTGGCAGTGGCATTAATTGCTTATCTGAGGATGAGGTAACAGCATGGGCTGCTAATTAAATTTATCCCTAAGGAAACCAGAGGACCCATGTGGCCCCAGGAAGGGAGAGTGCAGAGAGCTGGCACCTACACATCCCAGAGCTCCTGGCTCTTTCCAAGCTCCTGGCTCTTTCCAAGCTAGCAGCCAGCTCCAGGGGTTGGGTGTCCCCACCTGCTTCCTCAAGGTCTGACTGAATCCTCTTCCCTGCAGCACTCTCCAGGCTGGGGAAACCGGGGAGGAATTGGAGATGGACCCAAGCATTGCTCCTTTGGGTTGTCCAAAGGCCACCCTTTCACTCACAAACTGCATCAGATGAGGGACAGGGGGCAGGAACAAGCAGAGGAGGGACGAATTTATGAGTGAGACCTGTTTGGATGCAGAATTGAAAACAAGGGTCAAGGTGCAAGAGACAAAAGGGAGCAGAATATGGGAAAAGTGACAATGTCACTGCAGCACCCACCTCATCTTCCAAGCAGGGTAAGGTTGATGAAAGGAAAAAGGGGGAAATTCAGGGCTGGTTAGACATAATATCACAGAACATCATAAATGGCTTTAAACTGGAAGAGAGTAAATTTAGAAGGGATATTGGGAAGGAATTCTTCCATGTGAGGGTGGGCAGGCCCTGGCACAGGGTGCCCAGAGAAGCTGTGGCTGCCCCTGGATCCCTGGAAGTGTCCAAGGCCAGGTTGGACATTGGGGCTTGGAGCACCCTGGGATAGTGGAAGATAATTGAACCTGAGATGAGCTTAAAGGTCCCTCTGAACACAAACCATCCTGCCATTCCAGGATCCCATGAAATACCCCCCACACCACCAACAGCAGAGAGTCACAAGTGCTGCTCAGGGAGGCTCTGGGGTCTCATGTCCAGTGCCCATTTGCACTGTGGCTGCCACCAGCATGAGCTCAAGGCAGCCATGGAATTCTGCTCCATCTACCCCAAGGATGGAACTCTCCAACCCTTCTCCCAGGTCAGCACCATCTTTTGGAGAAGCAGGTTTTCATAACATCCTGTCTAAACTTGTGGTCCTTGTCCTGTCTGGCAGAGTCTGGCACCCTGAGAAGTGCTTGAGCCCGTCTTCAGCAGGTGCACTGAGATCCCCTCTTAGCCCAGTATCCCCAGTTACCCCATCCAGCTCTTCCCACCTCTCCAACGCCCTGTGGGATGCCCAGGGATGACCATCTGGGTCATCCACTGCACTCTCCTGCTTCTCCAGATCACCCTTGAACTGAGCAAGCCTTGCTTAGCCATGGCAACATTCCCAGTGCCTGACAAGGGAAAGGAAAACACCTCCCCCAGTATCCTGGCCATGCTCCTCCTGGCTTGGCCCAGGACATTGTTTTCCTTACTCTCCATAAGAACATTTCTGTAGGACTCATTTTCCGTGGGGTTGGAGTGCGAGCAGCGCTCTGGTGTGGGGCCAAGGCACCCATGTAAGGTTTCTGGGGTGATGAGGGTGCCAGTGGGAGCAGGGACCCCAAGAGCATCAAGGAGGGATCCCAACAGCATGGAGAGGGACCCCCCAAACCCACAGAGGAGAGCAAAAGAGGCAGGATGTGGCTAAGGGGTCCTGCAGCAGCAGGGAAGCTGCAGAGCCAGCCCCCAGCCCCGGCCCCGCAGGGAGAAAGGAGCCAGTGGGGAGATAAGGCTGGGGGATTTAAGGCTCCTGGCAGATCCTGACAGCCAGGGCTGCCTGCTTTCCATCAGCCTTTCAAAATGCCTCTCTGGAGTTCAGGGATCCTCGCTGCCAGGAGAAACAGGGCCAGGCAGAGGGGGCGAGGAGAATCCTGCCTTCCCCGGAGCCCTCAGCATGGGCTGAAGGTGCCGTTTTAGGAACTTTTATTGCAGGAGGGAGCTGTTTGCTCAGAGCTCTTTCCAGGAGGGGCCTGGGGTGGTTCTGAAGGCCAGGGCAGCCTGGTTGGAGCCTGCCCAGCTTGCACTGGATTAATTAAATGTTTGGTTAGAGAGAGACAGTGAGACACGAAGGAACAGGGAACCCCTGCGTGGCCCCTCCTGCACATTTGGCCAAAGCCTTTCCCTGCTGAGCTGCCCCAGGACAGGAGGGCTGGAAACTTGGTGCCAGCAGCAGAGGTGGCCTTGCCTCCCACATCCTGGTGTGCTTTTCTGCAGAGAGGGCAGGATCCTTTGTAGGTCCTGCTGATGGCATTCCCTTCCCTTCAGGAGAATGTCCATCCTAAAGTGAGGGGACAGAGCTGGACACAGCACCCAATGTCCATCCTAAACAGAACTGGACACAGCACTCAATGTCCATCCTAAAGTGAGGGGACAGAGCTGGACACAGCACCCAATGTCCATCCTAAACAGAACTGGACACAGCACTCAATGTCCATCCTAAAGTGAGGGGACAGAGCTGGACACAGCACCCAATGTCCATCCTAAACAGAACTGGACACAGCACTCAATGTCCATCCTAAAGTGAGGGGACAGAGCTGGACACAGCACCCAATGTCCATCCTAAACAGAACTGGACACAGCACTCAAGGTGCAGCCTCTGTAAATCTGTTAAAGTTCCATCTGTTCCCTGTGAACCCCTGTCAGCATCCCATTGGAGCTGGAGGTGCAGAAACTGCTGCAGTGATGGGGCCAGAGCCACAGGCACCAAAATCGCCCTCCAGGGATGAAAGATGCTTGGAGAAGGCAGAAATTTCTGTGCTTTCATTGTTTCAATTCCCTCTTCCCAAGCAGGAATTTCTATGGATGCCCTTGATGCAAGCCAAAGGGAAAGCAGCAATGTCCCAAAGCTGCTGTCACCTCCCAGGGCAGAAAATTGGGTGTCCCCAGGGAATGGGCACTGCCCTGCGGCTGCCAGAGCTCCAGGAGAGTTTGGACAATGCTGTGAGGCACAGGGTGGGATTGTTGGGGTGTCTGTGCAAGAACAGGAATGGCACTGATGATCCTTCTGCATCCCTTCCAGCTTAAAATCCAGATTTTCATGATCCTGTGGTGCTTCCAGCATCACATGGTGAGAACATTCCCATTGTTCAGGCAGGAGGGGTTTTAGCCCCTCTGTGAACATTTCACTTTTGATTTGCTGTTTATGCTGGAAACAAGAAATTGGGTGGATTCCTAAACAAAATCTGTTTTCTCACCCAGGGGAAGGCCTGGAGGGAACAGAACAGTTTGGAACACAATGTTCAGTTATTTTACTTCTGGAGGTTGTCATTACTTGAGAAAAAAAAATAAAATCAATTATAAAAAGGACTTTGCATCAAATTTCAGTGATTTCCCTGTCTTTCCACATGATTTCAGAACATTTCACTTCAGAGAAGTTCTGATTTTTCCAGGATTATTTGATCCCATGCGGGACCTAGTGGGGAGGAAGGGACTTGCCAAAAAAACCTCCAGGCTTTGTTTCGGTGGCTCATGCAAAGAGTTTCACTGTCCCAGCTTGGCATTTTTGAGGAACAACCAATGAGGCTCAGTTTTTATCCCTCTCCAGCCACTGTCCTGTGCCAGGGCCAATGTGGGGAATGTTTTTATCCCTTGGAGTAATCTCAACATTCCACAGCCTGGACACATCTCAGATGTCTCCCTGTCTTGATGCAGAAGAAGCAGCATTATAGGAAAGCAGCTATTCTTAAAATAAACCTCAGGAAGGTGAAAGAGGCTCCTGTCTGAAACCATCCTTGCTGGAATGAACCCTGCATTTCACCCGGGCTGTCAGATGAGAGCAATTTCATGTGTTGGTCTTTTGTGTGCCTCAAGTATTGGTATTAGTGCAGAAAGGCTGTTATCATGTCCCCATCACTTCTGGGGAGTGCAGAACTGCCCAGCCATCACCTCTCCCAACAGCTTAACACCCTCTGAGGTGGGCTGGTCCCAAGGGAAGTGGAATGGAACTCAACAGGTGAGGGATCGATGGAAAGATGCAGGAGCACGAGGAGAATCCTGGTTTTCAACAGCTCCCTTGACCATAAGAGGGAGGAGGAACAGTGCAATCAGGAAGGCTGATGGAATTTTTCTGTAGAGCTTTTCTCATTGGAAACTCAGGATAATTCTGGAGGAAAGGAGATGAAAACTGAAAAAAAAAACCAAAAAAAAAAAAAAAAACCAAACCCAACAAACAAACCAGTAAAAACCACCTTCTTTTTTTTTCCTTTTTCCCCAAATAAGAAATAGCTACTTCTTAGCAATGGCTCTTGCTCACAGCAACCCCAGTGAGTGTTTTTCTGTTTTCTGATCTGCCTCATTCCTGGGAACCTTGGCAGGCAGCTGAAGGAGAAGTTTGTTAAAGTTGTTTCAGCACAGGAACCCACCTGCTACCCCCCAGGCTCTCCAGGCTGTGTAAGAATTAACAGCAACAGAAGGAACCACAGAGGAACTGTCCCAGCTGAGCTTTTCCTTGGCCACTGATGATTCCTGGGCTTGGAAGGGACTTTCTGGTGTTGAGAGCTTTTATCCAGGAGTGCTGGATCTGTGCTGGATCACAGCATGGTCCAGCCCTCACCACCATCTGCTGTGGGCACCCTGTGTCCCCCTGGCCACCCTGTGGGGCTGGACACACGTGGAATTGAGTGGCTGCTGCTCATGGAGCATCTTCTTCACCTGGGAGGGCTTCAGAGCCCTGGAGGGAGAGCCCAGCCCGCTGTCACTGCTCAGCAGAACCAACAATTCATTTGTCATAAAGTCATTAAGGTTGGAAATGTCCCCTGGGATCATCGACCCAGCACTGCTGTGTCCCCAAGTGCCACATCTACAAAGTCATGAAGACAAAACTCTGTGGAGAGTTTGCAAAAGGATCCTGTGAGACAGCAAGACCAGGGAATGAGAAGGCAATTGGAGTTCAAAAAGACTTGAGGTGATAAAAATGGGAGAAAACAACCCCAGGTTCATGGAATGGTGGAATCAAAGAATGGTTTGGATTTGGAGGTGCCTTAAAGACCATCTGCCATGGGCAGGGGCATCTTCCAGCAGACCAGTTCACACACACCTGCACAGAGATGAGCTGGGAGCTGGCCCCAATGTCCCTCACAGCTCAGATCTTGGGGCTTTCACAGCCAGTCCAGTGGTGGTTAAAAAATAGTGTGGCATTGCTGAAAAAAAAAATAATAAAAAATAAATTTAAAAAAAAACAGTGAATGTTGTCATGCAGTGTGGAGCATGACAGAGATTTGGACAGCTCTAGAGGTCGTGGCCAAGGTGGATGGTGATTGAGTGTCCATCAGCAATGGGAATGTGGGGTGGCATCAGGAATGGCAACTTGGCTTTGAAGCAGCCAGCAGCAGTTTCTTCCTGCAGAGTGTGGTTACAGCACAGGGCTCTTTGTGGGTAAAACAGGTGCAGGACATTTGCAGGGAATAAAAAAAATGAGTGGGTAACATAGTGAGAGAAACACCCATGTGGGGTATTGAGTGCAAGGAGTTGCCTCTTAGAAAGGAGCAGTGAAGTGTTGTGCCCTGCTCCTTGGGTGATCATGGAACCATGGAATATCCTGACTTAAAAGAGACCCACAGGGATAAAATCCAACCCTTGACCCTGCCCAGAACACCCCAACAATCCCACCCTGTGCATCCCTGGCAGCCTTGGACCATTCCCTGGGGAGCCTGGGCAGTGCCCAGCCCCCTCTGGGGAGGAACCTTCCTCTGATATCCAACCTAAACCTCCCTGACAGTCACTTTTGAGGGGAGGATTCTGGTGTCTGTGGTCTGCCCTGGCACAGCCACTCACATCTTACGTGGCCAAAAATACACTCTGCACTCCTCCAAGCCCTGTTCTGCACTCAGGGTTGGGGAATGGGGACAGAGGTGTCTGCATGGGGACCCACCTCTGCAGGTGCCTCCTCAGGGCCCTTCCAACCAGCTGCTCCTTGTCTCCTGTGCTCACCTGTCAGGATTCCCTTTGGATGGTTTTGGCAGCAGTGCTGGGCTCCAGGCATCCCCCAAACCTCCTTCTCCCTGCTCAGCACCGCTCTCCTTCTCTTGCAGGCTGCCCCTCGGGAACGTTCAAGGCCAGCCAGGGGGATGAAGGCTGTGTCCACTGCCCCATCAACAGCAGGACAACCTCGGAAGGGGCCACGAACTGCGTGTGCAGGAACGGATATTACCGGGCAGACGCCGACCCCGTGGACATGCCCTGCACCAGTACGTGGGGCTGGGCAGCTGGGAGGGCACCACGAGGTGGGGCAGGGAGAGGATCCTCAGTCAAAGCACCAAGTGGTGCTCGACAAAGGTGTCTGTGGGGTTTTGGGGAGCTCTGCACAAACTAACAGGTGAATTTTGCTGGGGCTTGTCACGCAGTCAAATCAGCCTGGGGTCGTTTGGACTCGGTGTTTATTAATTCTTATCTATAATGCAGTCTCACCAGTCCTGAGCTCTAATTAGCAAGTTAGAAAGTGGAGGTGGCTCTAACTCTTTCCAAGGTTATTTAAGTGCTAATCACCCAATAATGAGGTGACACCTATATTATTTATACTTTTGACCCAATAATGACCACCCAAGGCCCACAGTGTGGACCTTTTTCACCCAATTAGAAAAAAACACCCGAAACCAAGAAGAAGAAGGTGAAGGAGAAGGACTTAGACAACACCTTAAATCCTCCATCTTGCCCCACATATATTATTATATACTAAAACTTGAAATCTAAATTTTTCACCCTGTGAGATGACACNCAATTAGAAAAAAACACCCGAAACCAAGAAGAAGAAGGTGAAGAAGAAGGACTTGGACAACACCTTAAATCCTCCATCTTGCCCCATATATATTATTCTATACTAAAACCTTGAAATCTAAATTTTTCACCCTGTGAGATCACACAATACCATTCAAACCACACACCCACAACCCCAGTGCCATCACTCAGTTTTGGAATCCTGTTCCACAGCCTCAGGTCAAATGCAGTTCTTGCTTGAGCATCAGCACCTTCTAGCATAGAAGGCCTGAAATTCTCAGCCTCCAGGGTTCCAACATGAGGAAAAGAGGATTGGTTTCATTCCCACTCTTGCCTTTGGATGTCCAGCTTGCTGCACACACACATCCCTTGTCGCAATAGGACACGAAATAAAGATGTTTGACTGCAGTCAGCAGGCAGAAGAGAATCAGAAGGGTTTATTTACAGTTCATTCAGCCTTTTTATAACATGCTGCANTTCATTCAGCCTTTTTATAACACACTGCACTAAAAAAGGCATATCATTGGTCCATGGAACTGACACCTCTCTCCATTGGTTAACAGAAATAGCAAACAACACCTGGGAGAGAGGTTGTTATGGAAAAGAAATATTGTTTACTTAGAAATGTTATGAGAAAAAATAGTTATTTATACAGAGTTGTTTTGGGAAAAGGAAAACTACTGAAAAGTTTCTCTTGGGAAGGACTAGCACTTCTCAGGCTCAAAAACATCGGGCCCACAGTCCCTCACACCAAAACAAGCACCCAGCTCAGCTGGTGCAGAGTCCTGCCTGGG
>VWYP01000300.1:0-10669 GCA_013400435.1 Pycnonotus jocosus
GGTCTGCTAACAACATTTGCTGCAGTGGTGGTGTGCTGTCCACCTAACATCATAACCTACACTATGAAAATTGGTAAACCCAAAAAACCACCTGCTGTACTTTGGAATACCCTGAAAAGTTATTTAGCATTTTCTAAATATCCAGTGAAACTTGCTACACTGCAAATACACAATTGGAGTTTAGTTTTAGTTTTAATTTTTCATTTTACAGTCTATAGCTGTGTTTGAAAATGGGGAAAATACAGAAAATGTGCAGTGCAGCTTCTAGAGAGAAGCCTAGATTGTCTATACAAAAATTCCTTACAAGTAATTTCAAAAATTATATACGTGCTTGCATTTTAGTAATTAAGATAGAGAAAGAATTCTTCTATTCTTATTTTTGAAAGATTTCTGATTTTGCCATTTTCTTGAACTTCTCTGTATTCCAGTGTAGTTCTCCTGAAGTGTCTTTGAGAGTGCAATAAGTACACAAAAATATTTTAGTATGTGTTAGCACAGGAACAGATAGATAAAACACTTCCTCTGTTTCTGAATTATGTTTGCAGTCTTTACTTCAACACCTCTAAAATATTTGAGACTTCAGAAGTGGTGTGTGGGATGTAACAGGGATAAACTAAAATACAGTGTATGCTGTCACTCAAAAAATCTGATTAGACTGAGATGTGGGACTCTGGAAATACTGATTGTGTGCATTGGGTTCTTGTTCATAGTGTTCCATTTTAAAAATGAGTTTACTGGGTATGTAGGGTTGCACTAGCTGAATGAACTTCCATTCCAGCTGCTTATATTAGGAGAGTTTAGCAATTTTTAAAAGACTATCAAAGTGAGTTCCAGAAACCTCAGAAAAAAAAAATTAACCCCCCCAAACAAACAAACAAACAAAATGCCAAAACAGAAAACCAAAAAAATAAAATAAGATCTGTTTTTCTGTGCAATTGGTGGAAATCATCCTCATGTCTACTTGCTGCTGTTTTGTGAAACTAACCTTGTATTTTAGAGTTATTCTTCTGCACATTTTGCAGCCACCATCCTTCATGATTGTAGGATGGAAATTTTCTCTCTCTCCTGGGACAAAGTATTTCAGTTGTAATTATCCATAGAACTGGCCACCATGAGAATTTAAAATTATATAAAGTGTTTATCATTTTATTTTATTTTACTTTACCTTCCAGACTTCAAAGTTTAGCAATATTGCTTTTCCTTAAACTCCCAACCCTCAAAAAAGTTGTGCAATATGTTTTCATAACACTTATAATAATGTCTTAAATGCTGAGGTGCAGAATGCTGAGGCCAAATGTGTTGCTACAACTATTTAATATTCCCATTCTGCTCTTTGGATAATTTACTTTGATTGCTTACCATTTAAATGAGACTAAATTTTGTTATAGCCTGATTCTCTATGCAGTGGTCAAGTTTCATTGACTTCACTACTGCAGGAACATCAGGTTACCCTGTGTTTTCTGCCTGATCACCTTGTGTTAAACCTGAATGGGTAAAAAAAGGAAGACAGCTGGTCTATGCAAATCTAAATATGCTTTTCTCTTTTTCTAAAGCTCAAAGTCCAACACTTTGCTCATGCCAAGTCTGGCAAGGTGCAATATGTCTATCATCTTGCTTCCATACATGTAATTTTACAAAGAAGTGATTCTTTCCTGCAAGACGTAAAATTGCATATTAAGCAGGAGTTTTTTCAGGAGGCCAGAAAGCAGAGATAGTGCAAGGAACAGAGTTTTACTCGAGGTTGTTCTCAGCTGACCCGAGAAACCTTAGCAAATCCTTGAATATGGAATAACAACGAACCAATTGTTCATTGATGGTCCTTACACAAGATGTATTGAAGGAATCTGTGGTACTTTGAAAAGTTCTTTTGCCTGTCCTTCCAAGCCAAGACAAGATCCCTATCAGGATGCATCAGAGAGGCTTTTTTGGTCCAGGCTCTTTCTCCTTGTGCCTGAACCTCTGTTCTGGAAATCAACGTTTTATAGCCCAGATATGTTCAGTTAAATCTATTAATTCACATCTGAACTGTTTTCCTCATATATTTGGGTATCCTTTTTCCTATCTAAACCTCAGTGTGAAGGAAGATTGATTCTTTGGGACTTGATTGCTTTGAAGTGATGTGCCAAACCTTTGCATCTGCTCACGATGTGCCCAAATTTGAGCTGCTTTCAATAATCTTCCTTCTACAACTGTGTGATTAAGGATTGATGTATCATTTTTTTTCACTTGTGTAAATAATTACCTGAAAAGACTCCTGATTTTTTTTTTTTAATTTAAACACATGAGTTCTTGTATTGTTCTTCCTTTCTTGCTGTTTTTCTCTCTTCCTCTCCTTCTTTGCCTTTCTCTCTCTTTCTGCTTGAATAAATGAACCCATAAAGGCGAAGTGTAAATTACAGCATATTCAGTGAAATAAACAAACAGTGAAGTCACTTGCACAATTTTTTTCTGACATTCTGTGAAAGAGTTGTAGTGTGTGATGTATACACTCTCATGTGAGGTAGCTATCAAAGAAACAGCATCTATAGGAAATCCTTAATTGGGATCCTATACTATGACTGCCTTCTTTGCTGTCTCTGAGCTGCAGAAAGTTAGAGGGACAGTTTATGCTGCTTATATACCCCTCTGCTCATTTTATTTGGAGCTTGCACCCACTGACATTCTTAGGAAGTAACTAAACCTAACACTGACTGGGAAACTCTGTCTTCTTTTACTGCAAATGATGATAATGTTTTCTCTATTTTACTACAGTCTCTTGAGATGGTGACTGATTTGCATATTCTCTAACACTTAATTAACGATGTCACTTTCCCAGTGCCTTGGAAACAGTTTTCATTTTTTTCCTCGGCAGGCCTCCAACAATTACCTCCCACATTTTCTGCTGCAGTCCTTTTTATTACTTTAATGACAAATAATTGGACAGATTCTGAGTAATGAGGGTGAGAGCCAAAGGACTGTTGCATAGGAGACGGCTGCTTGTTACAAGACACTTTTAGTGGTCTCTAAATCAGATAGACAAGTAGAGTAATGATCATCTTGCAGTAATGAGACACAATTAAGAATCGCTGCAGCAAATGACAGAGCAGTCCATTGAACAATAACCTCCCTCTTCCTTTTTTTCCAAAGAAGATCGAAGCTTAATTATAGCATTGCCATTTGCAATGCTATAGTTAAAGTTGTGTCAGCATTTCCATTATAAACCTGCTACTTTCAAGGGTTTATAACTCCCATGAAAAAAAAAAAAAAAATCTGCCTTGAGCTGGGAATTTCCTTGCAAAGACTTTCAGTTTGCTATTTTTAATTTTATTTTTTTTTTTAATTTTACCAAGTGGATCAGCTGCATGACTGTTCTAAATAGGCAGAGTTTCATTGGTGTCACTGAAGCTGGAATAATTTGCTTTTGCTGAGGATTCTTTTCAAGTGCTGTGTGACTCCAGATGTACTAATGCATAAAAACCTGTCACTGAAGCTGAGGAGCAGCAAATGCTGTTTTTGAGAGCAGCATTTTTTGAGGTTTCTTAACATCTCAGACATCAACAGAATAACAGTGCTGTGACAAATAAGTCTGGGAAATTTCTGATGTATATTGAAGGTAATTTCTTGCCACAACTACTCAATGAGCCGGGTAGGAAAGAACCTCACCTAGACTTGTTATTTGTGAATAGAAAAGCACTTTTGGGCGCATGTAAGATTAAGCAGCTGTTTTGGCCACAGTGGCTTTGGCTCACGAAATACCCAAGTTTAGAATTTTTGGTGTAGTGATGAAATGTTCAGTAGAGTTCCTAGCCAGTATTCTAAGAGAGCAAACTCTATGTCACTTGTGGAGCTAGTCAACAGTCTCTCCCAGGAATCTGCTTTTGAGGGTTATTGGGGTCCATGAATACAGGTCAGTCTTTAAGAACCACTTCTTAAAAGCACAGGAGCAAGCTATCTCACTATGCAAATGGGGCAGAAGATCATCTTGACTGAAGAGGAAACTGCTCATGAAGGAAAAAAATAATGTATGATCTCTGTAAGTAAGGTCAGTTTTGCAGGACAGAGTGGTTGCTCCTATATGCAGGGAGCAAACATGGAAGAACAAAGTTCAGCTAGAGTTGAAACTGGCCAGTGCTGTTTCAGACAACAAGAAAGGCTACAAGTGGGTCAATATCAACAGATGACTAAGGAAGATACTGGACCAATGCTTGTTGAAGGCAGTCGTCTAGCAAGTGAGGATAAAGGAAAAATGAAGCCATGCTTTTTTTCTTCAGTCTTTAATATTAAAAGTAGACCTTGGACTGTTTATTCCTCTGAGTCAGAGGACTTTGTAAGCAGTGACATTCCATCTATGAACATTGAAATTGTAAGGAATAAGTTAGATCAGTTGAATATTCATAAGTCAATGGGGTCTGGTAGGATTAATCTGGGAGTACTGAAGGAGTCTGTAGATGTTAAACCAGAAACATCTCTCAAAGATCTTAGGTGGAGGTCCCCACTGACTGAAAGCTAGCTGATATAATGACAATTTATGAGTATGAAGGTATGAAGAAAGTCCTAGAAAACTACAGACCTGCTGGTTTAACCTCAGTATGTGGAAATTTTGTGGGGAATGTCATACTGAGTACTATTGAAATGCATTTAGAGATTAATGTGATCATCAGACACAGTCAGCATGAGTTCAACAAAGTCGTCTTTAGTTAATTCTCTACCACTCTACGATAAGGTCACCTACACAGTGGATGAAGGAGAGGTCATGATGTAGTTTTTGTGGAGTTTAGGAAAGCTTTTGATATTGTCCCTCACAATATCCTTCTGGACAAGTTATATAGTTTTGAGATGAGCTTCACACAGTGTACTGAGTGAAGAACCGGCTGAATGGCAGGGCTTCAGGGGTTGTAGTGCATGAGGATAAAACCGGCTGATCAGAAGTCACTAGCCATGTTCCTCCGTGTTAAATTCTTGGGTCAGTTCTGCTCTATAATTTCATAAATTTTCTGGATGAAGAAGTTGAATACACATTATCAAGTTTGCTGAGGACACCAAACTGAGGGACAACGGCCTTGCAGAGGGATCTGGATAAATTGCAACATTGGGAAATCATCAGGGGCATGAAATTCAGTAAGGACAAATACCAGATTCTGCCCCTGGGCTGCAGTAAAGCTGGGCACAAGTATAAGCTGGGAGAGGAGTGTGTGTAGAGCAGCCCTGCAGAAAGGGATCTGGGGGTGCTGTGGGCAGCAGCTCAGGGTGAGTCAGCAGCGAGTGCCCGGGCAGCCAGGAGGGCAAACCCCATCCCGGGCTGCATCAGACACAGCAGCACCAGCCGTGCTTGGGATCATCCTGCTGGATCCAGCCCTGGGGCAGCCTCACCCTGAGTCCTGTGTGCAGGGCTGGGCCCCACAGGCTGAGAAGGGTGGGAAGGTCCTTGAATGGTCCAGAGGAGGACAGCAGAGCTGGTGGAAGGGCTGGAAGGCACATCCTGTGAGGAGCGGCTGAGGGCTCTGGGTTTGCCTGGTTTGGAGAGAAGGAGGCTCAGGGGTGACCTCACTGCTCTGTACAGCTTTCCTAATAACTTTCCCAGATGGCTTTTGAAGGTCTCCATGGAGAGAACTGTCCACCAGTTCTCTAGACAACTTGTTGCTATGCTCAGTTGACCTCTCAGTAAGAGAATATATCATTGTGTTGAGGAAGCACCATCTGTATTTCAGTTCATGTCCTTTTCCTTGAATCCTGTCACTGTGTCCCACCGGAAAGATCCTGTCTCTGTCTACTTTGTATCTTCTCTTCAGCTATTTAAAAACTTTAATGGGATCCTTCCCTGAGTATTCTCCAGGATAGACAGTCCCTGCTTTATGAGCTTTTCCTCCTATGGGTGATACTCCAGTCTCTCCATGGCCCTTTTTTGGACTCTGTAGAAGCTCCATGTCTCTCTTGTAGTACTGAGCCCTAAACTGAACACAGCACTCCAGCAGTGGTCTCACCAGAGATGAAGAGAGGGGAAGGATTGTCTCCATTGACCTGCTGGCAAGTATTATGCACCTTAGCCCAGCACACCCCTGGTGTTCTTTGCTGCATGGGCAAGTTGATTCTTGTTTAGCTTGCTGTCTGCAATTGTTTGCCATCATACACTCCAGGGGGTTGCTCCTCCCTACTGACCGGATTTTGCGTTTTGTTAAACTTAAAAGAGTTTTCTGTCAGTCCATTTGTCTGCTCTGATGAGGTCCTTCTGGATAGTAGAATTCATGGCCCTCTGGCGTGTCATCCACTCCTCACAGTTTTGTGTCATTGGCAAACTTGCTGAGGGTACCTTCTGTCCCATCATCCAGACTCTTACTGAAGATATTAGAGCAAATTCAAACAGAATTAGAAGCAGTACTGACCCAGTGGCACTCTACTAGTTACTGATCTCCATCAAGGCTTCATGCCACCAAACTATGGACATAGTTGTTCAGCCAGTTTTCTATCTACCTCTCTGTCTGCTCATTCAGCTGATACTTCATTGCTTCTCTGTGAGGATTTTATGAGAGACAGAGTACTGAAGTCTAAGTAGGAAATATGTGGTTCCCTCCCTTTGTCTACCAAGTCAATAATTTAAACATAAAAAATTATGACACAATCACAGGATGATTAACATTGGAAGAGACCTTTGGAGGTCATCTGGACCAAACCTCTGCTCAAGCAGGACTGTATAGAACAGGTTGTCCATGAGAGTGTCAGGAAGGATTTTGAGTATCTCCATCAACAGAGACTCCAAAACCTCCCTGGGAAGCCTGTGCCAGTGCTCAATTACTATCAGTAAAAATGTGTTTCCTGATATTCAGGAAGAACCACCAATATTTCAGTCTGTGCCCATTTATCCTGTCACTGGACAACTTTGTATTCTTTGTATTCTTTTATTTGTACCACCACCCAATTCCATGGGTTTATGCATGTCCAGTCTTCTTAAGTATTTCCTAACCTGATCCCACTGCACCAGGCACAAGGCTTCCTTGCTCCAAATTAACCCCCAGGTCTCTGGGTCTTGGGACTCCTGAAAACTGGTTTTGCTAGTGAAGACTAATATGCAGAAGGTATTCAGTACCTCAGCATTTTTCCATGTATTGCGTCACCAGGTCACCTGGAGAGAATTGGCCCAACATCTTCCTAATCTTCCTTTTGTTTTGCATATACTTATATAAACCTTTCTCTTTTTGTCTTTGACATCCTAGCAAATTCAATTCCATTTGGGCTGGAGCTTTCCTTACTTCATCTCTATTCCTCCCAGGTTACTTTTTGTTCCTTCCACCCTCTACATGCTTCTTTTTTGTATCTGAGTTTGGCCAGGGCATGGTTGATTCATCCATTTTTGCCAGACTCCATTCATTACTAGTTGGAATGGACTGCTCTTAAGCTTAGACCTTTGAATATTAACCTGCTTTCTTGGGATTCTCTTAACTACACGGTCTTATCCCAGGAAATTCTTCCAAACAGATCTTCAGAGAGGTCAAAATCTTTTCTACTGAAGTAGAAAAGGGTTGCAGTCTTGCTTTTCACTCTTTTCACTGCCTTAGGGATCCTAAACTCTGCTGTCTCATAGTTCCCATAGTCAAGGCTGCCTTTGACCTTCACATCCCCAATGGGCCCCTCCTCATTGATGAATATGAAGTGCAACAGAACACCTGTCCTCATCAGCTCTTCTACCACTTGGAGCAGGAAGTGATCATGAATATTCCTCAGGAATGTTCTAGCCTGATATTGTCCTGCTGTGTGGTCCCCCAGTAGTGGGGCAGCAGTTGAAGTCCCCTAGGAGGACTAGGTCCCGTGAATGTGAGACTACTACTGTCTGCAGAAGGCCTCGTTTGCTTCCTAGTGAGGAAACTTACAGCAGACACCCACTATAGTGTCACTTCTGTCTGTACTGTCTTTAATACTGAACTAGAAGCTCTCGTTTGGTTATTCATTTATACCTAGGCAGAACTCCATGCTCTGTAGTTGGTCTGTCAAATAAAAGGCAACTCCCCCTCTTTCTATTCCCCTCCTCTTTCTCTTAAAAAGCCTTTATCACTTCATTTCAAGACTCCAGTGATGGGAAACATCTCATGATCTCAGTAAGACTGGAGCTGTGCAGATGCACACAGTTTTTGTTATGTTTATTCCCCAGACTATATGCATTAGTATATTGAAGCTTCAAAGAGGCATCCCAGCATGTTAAATGTCTGGAGAGGGTTTGGGAGACTTTTCCGTATTGGTGTCTTGTAGGGACTTCCTTGGCTACATGCAAAAAGCCATAGTTTTGTTAATTTTTTAACCTTTGCTGCCACATCTTCCTATGAACATTGCTTAGCAAACTATTGGTTGCTTCCTCTCTTCCTCACTGCCATTCTTAGTTTAAAGCCATCTTTATGGCATCCATCATTGCACTGGTGACAATAGTTTTGCCCAGCTGGTCATAGAACTCAAACCCCTGTCACCAGCACCAATTCTGCCGCTAGTTATTGATTTGTCCTACAAGTGTCCATCTTCTCAGGACACTCAAGTATGACTATGCTCATAATATTGCCAAATAAAGTGTACTTCTTCAAAATATTAGTTAACAACATAAATTCCCTTTTCTTTTCCTATGGGGTTAGTGTATTCTATTTGGATGCTACAGATGATATCTTATTTGGAACTTCCCTGTAAGAGGTGGGACTGGAAGATGCAATTTTGAGATATGTTTAGTCATATTGCTATAGACAGTTCTGGTGCTTGTTGCCTCTTTTGTGCCCTCTTGAGGTATATATTTAAACATGGCACTATACATGCCAAATGTGAATCATAAAATCATGGAATCACTGAATCAGAATCACAGAATGGCCTGGGCTGGAAGGGACCCCTAAGATAATTTCGTTCCAACAATCTCTGCTGCCATGGACAGGGATACCTTCCATGACACCAGATTGCTCAGAGCTCCATCCAGCCTGGCTTTAAACACTTCCAAGGATGGGGCAACTTGTCTGGGAAACCTGTTCTAGTGCCTCACCACCCTCATGGTAAAAAAATCTTAAAATAAACTTTTTACACATAGATCAGCTCTTTTAGATGAAGGGGAAATGGCATAAAATGTTTTTCCTTTTTTCCCCAATGGTAGCTTGGTAGGCAATAAGGAATATTTCTTCTTTATTTTACAATCTGTAAGAAAAACTGTTGCCTGTGATGCACATTCATGGCTCCTTTAACAGCTAAAATGTCAAACTTGAATCATTCTAAGTGTGATGTGATGCAAATGTTGTTGGAAGGAAACTATGTTTGGTCTGTGTGGACTGTGTTCATTGACTTTAAGTGCACCATTGTCAAAAATGAGTTTGCCTCAGCAGCTATGCAATGTTTAGCTCTTCAACAGTTAGTGAATAGATCGATTTGATCGATAAAGTCTGAAAATGAAAGGGACTTATTCAGCAAACACTGACTCATTTAAAGGTAAAATAAGACTGACTTCATCTTTAACTACTATCATGTAGGGAAAAAGATCATTAGAGTAAAAAAATCCAAAACCCTGCCATGAGATATTTGAGAGATTTTTTTCAAAATCTAGAGCATTAGACACATAGCTGAGACTATGTTGAGCAGACACTCCCTAAAACTTGTTCTATCCTTGCCATGACTTTTTCACAGGCAGTGCATGTCTGTCTGTATGTACATATGCATTAAAAATAGCTGGAATTTGTTTAAAAAGAGCTAGAATTTTCATGGCAGGTAATCCCTTCTTTCTCTTTGTAATACTTCAATGCCTTTCTGAGTTTTACTGCTAAGATCTATCCAATCTGCCTCCCAGATTCCTAAATCGACTAGCAAAGTCTGTGGGAGTGAAGAAAGTTAGGGATCACTTAAGTTAAATAGAGATGAACAGCCCATGGTGAAACCGAGATGTGAAGCACCTAAGGGTGACAAAGGAGATAACTGATGTCGGAAAAGGAAAAGGAAAAGGAAAAGGAAAAGGAAAAGGAAAAGGAAAATTTTTGGGTGGCTGAAAGAAAGTAAATGTTGCAACCACATTCAAGAAAGGCAAGAGGTTGGATCCAGACAACTGCAAAAAGTTGAAAAAGCCTGAAAAGGCTGAGGCAAAAGTCCTCTGAGAAGTAATTCCTGAATACTTGAGAATCAAGAGGGTAATTTTCATATGCCAGCGTGATTTTATCAAAAATAAATAATGACTGAACAACCTGAGTGCTTCCTATAGTGGACTGGTGAATAAGGCACTGAGTGCTAGATATTTTGATTTCCAAGTCTTTTGACTGTCTCCCAGTTTCACTGTCACCAGCTTGGTGAGACAGAAGCTGGTCAAGTGAGTAATAATTGATTAAAATGTTGGTTGGACTGCTGAAATCAGAGAGTTTATACCAGTGGCACAAGTCCATCTGGCAGCCAGTACCTAGTGGCATCCCTCAGGGATCTATACCAGGAACAAAACTGTTTAATGACTTCATTAACGTCTTGGATGATAAGATGAAATGCAACCTCAGCAAGTTTGTGGACAAAATCAAATTAACTTTAGTGGTCAGCACACTGAAGGGCAGGGCCCCTAGTCAGAGAAATGCAGACAGACTGGAGAGATGAACTGGTAAGCCTCTCATGAAGTTTATCATGATTTCAAATCCCGCATCTGCAATGAAAAAAATTCATGCAACAATGCAGGCTTGTAAAAAAAGGTCTGACACCAATGACGAGATCT
>VWYP01000360.1:0-27643 GCA_013400435.1 Pycnonotus jocosus
TGGAGGAGCACACCCAGCCCCACGCACCCCAAACTCCTCCTGACTCTGCACCTCCAGCTTCTCCCACACTTCCCCAATTAAACCGCTCAGAACTGGCATTAAAGAGCTGTCCACAGCCCTGCAAATTGATTTATCCCCTGATGACAGTCCGAGCTGCTGCCCAAACTGCTGGAGAGGGGAAAGGGCTTGAATTTGGGGGTTGTTTTCTTTCGTTCTTGTTCCTTTTCACACCGGCTTTCACTCGCTGCAGCTTCACGATTAACTCAAGGTCACAAGTTGAGGAGGTATCACAGGGTGATCTCAGCTCCACTTGGCATAAAGAGTGTTTGTGCTCCTGTTTGGTAAATGAATGGATTCAAAGAGGATTTTGTTGGAGTAATGAAGCTTTTTTATTTATTTAAAAAATTGGGATTTTTCAAGGAGGGTTGCTAAGTCGTTACAGATAATTATTTTTAAGGAATCTTTTAAAGGTGTCACTCCCCATGGCAGGGGGTTGGAATAAGATGATCTTTAAGGTCCCTCCCAGCTCAAACCATTCTTTCATTCAATGATTCACTGTTGTTAATCGTGCTCTGAGGATTTACTGAAAAGGAGTTTTTCAGGTTGGAAATTTATTGAGAGTATGAAGAGCTGATGGCTTCTATCTGGTGAAAAAAGAGGTGTTTTCCTCTACTCACACATTGACATTGGTGATCTGCAAACTCCCCAACACATCTGAACACACAGCTGAGCAATTCACCATTTACAGTTTATAGAAATCCAAAATAAACCTGTGATGAAAGATTGGATTATTCACAGATAATCTACAGCTCTCCCAAACGATCACTTCATGACTGTGCACACAAAAAAACAAACTCCTGGCTTATGTTTGATTTGGAAAAAAAAAAAACCCAAACCCTTCAGAAATGATTAATTGTAATTGTTAGGAATTTATTTTGGAGGGGGGACTGTCCTTATGTTGTCACATGTCCCATTAACACCTGCACCAGGATATTAATTAGCCACAAACGAACTCTACTTGTAATAATTTCACTGCAAAGGAGCAACCAAAAGAAAGCAAAAACCCAAATTTGGAGGTCTATAGATGCAGTTTTGGTGAGACTACAGCAAGGTAATTTACAGATAAAACAGAGAAAAATGGTGATAATTTTAATAGATGTTATTTTGGTACAGCTTATGTTTAACATTTTTTCACTATCAAAAATTAATTTTTTAAAAAAAAAAATTAAAAAATTAAAGTTCTGTGAACTTGCAGTAAATTACTAAATATTCCTAGTTGGATATTGATAGAAGACAAGGAAAGGCAGAATTTTCATCCCTTCTCCCTCCACTTCCAGGAAAATATTCCTCAGCTTCAGCTGTCTTAAAGCAGAGCTGAGGAAAAGCCCGATGAGTTATCTCAGTGTCTTCAAGAAAACTCTCTCTGCTAATAGAAAATAACAACCTCCAGACAGCACTTTTTATGCCAGACTGTAAAATTTAATCGAGGGTTTTATCTTGCCATAGAAATTTGGAGGGTTTTTTAAAATAAAAAATCCCAGGAAACATTATTATTTCTGTTCGGTCTTTGGAATGGCTGTAGAATTGACTCCTTTTTTATTTAGATACTTCCAGGAGCTGCACCTGTTGAATGACACAAGACTCTTCCAAGGGTAAAGTTAATTCCTCAGGAGGTTTGGATCCCAAACCCATTTTAGGATGTTGAAGATTGTTCTCACATCTAACAGTGTCTTGGGGGAGGAAAAAAAAAAAAAAAGAAATTACATTTCCTGGGAATTTAGTGAGGAATACACAACTTCTGCCAGTCCCTGATGCAGGAGTGTGGGAAGCTGCATCCCATCCGGGCATTTTTTGGGAAGCTGCACCCCATCCAGGGATTTTTTTGGAAACTCCACCCCATCCAGGGATTTTTTTGGGAGGATGGAGCCTGTAGGGTTGAGTATCAGAGGGAGGCAAGCAGGAGCTGCCTGGGATAATCCCAGAGGACGCCCTAAACGCTCGTGTGTTTTGCAGCACTTTGAGGCTTTTTTGATGCTTCTGAGGAGGATGCAATTAGCTTTTCAATGATAAATAAATTAGAGATAGTTGATTTTGCCGCTCACACATTTGTTTTCTTCGCTTTCATGAGGGACCGCTGCCTGTTTATGATTTTCTCAGAAGTTTGAGAGACTTGCTTTGCTTCGTGACAAATCCTCCCCTCTAGGCAGCACAAGGTAAAAAAAAAATTAAAAAAAAAAAAAAGAGGAAAGCAAAGATAGTGGGAACCTGCAAATGGCCATTGTGTCTGCAGGGAAGGGAATCCCCCCAGGACTCCCAGAGGTTTGGTTTGTTTCCTGGCTGTTTATTTACGTAATTAGAGCTCGTAATTCCACACAACGCAAAGGGAAATAAGAAGCAGCAACGAAAGAGATCAAGGAAAAGCACAGGCAAAAATCAGTTGGTTATGCAGGACTGGTGGAATAATGCTCTGGTGGAACTTCAAGGATGCCTTTGGCTCTGTAGCTGATGGTTAAAGCACAGCCAGCTCGCAAATGAGGTGGCTGCAGATATTTCAGAGAATTCCAGAATGGTTTGGACGGGAAGGGACCTTAAGGCTCTTCCCATTCCATCCCTGCCATGGNCTCCTCTCCACACTGAACAATCCCTGTTCCATCACTTGTCATCACCCAAATCTTGTGCACCGATTTCCTCCACCACCACCAAGCACAGCTGAGGGAGAAGCTCCTGAGTCTGTGAAACCATTGACAACCATGATTTAGAGAGTGACATCCAAAGATTTGCTATATAAGACTTGATAATTTCTCTTTAATTTAAATTTTGTAATTATTTTGTAGATTCCAGCTTGGTGCTCACACTCACTTAGACAAGTTTTCCTATGGTTTCAGAGTTTCAAGCAATTCCAAGGGGTCGGTGGAGGAGGTAAGGGTAATTCCACCACCAAGCTGGAGCTCCTAATGGGCTAAAATTGTGCTATTTGGAGAAAATTTTTGCTTCAGGACAGAAAGTATCTGAAAAAAAATGCTCAAAGTAGCAAGAGTGCGGCTTGGACTTAGTACAAAAGAGAGAATAAAATACTTGTAAAAAGCAAAATCCAAGTAGAAAGAAATACTCTGCATAGTCATGTTAAAAGGGAGGTTAGTGAGGTCAAGGATAAGTTTTGTTTTGAGAACTGTGCTGCTGAGGAGTGCAAAAAATAACAAATTAAAAAAAAAAAAAAAAGTGGCTTTTTTCCTATCTCCTCCTGAATGGAACACAGCATTTTGTGGAAGGTCAGTCACTGGGAACTGATCAGGGATGATGGAGGCAGGTTCACAGCTCAGATTGCTGCACAGATCATTTCAGTCCCGTTCTGTTTGAGCAGAGGGAATGAGGCTGTCCCAGCTTTGTCTCTGGGTGTGTTTCCATCACACCCAGCACTGCCAGCTCTGCCCTGGGAGAGCACATCAAACACATTGTATTAGAGCAAGGAAATAGGGGCAGCAACAGCCCAGCCAGGGGGGCACTCACAGCAGCCCAGCCACCCTCAGCTGAGACTTATAAACTGCAAGAAGTGGAGAAATATAATTTCTTTCCTTCCTAGGAAAAGCTTTTATCCATGTGAGGCAGGGTGGGGGGAAAGGAAACACAGCCAGAGCTCCTCCACCCAGCCAGGGCAGGATGGCCGTGGATCCTCGGCTCTGAAACTCTCCCTGTCACCTCCCAGGGACATCTGCTGGGTCTGCAAAAGGTGGAGCTGATGTCTCCACACTGCAATATTCTGGGAGCAAGGTGGGTAACACAGGAGGTGTGATCAGAAATTACTTCCAGGTCATTTCTCCTTCTCCAAGAGGAGTGTGGAAGGGGTGTGGGAATAAATATCATCGTGTAGATGGTGATATGGAAAGGAAGCAAAGACTAAGCTGGAAAATGAGTTGGAGTTGTGTGGAATTGGATGATCAGAAATAGTTGCACTGTGAGAAATGAAACTGCAGAATCACAGCCTGGTTTGGGTTGGAAGGGACCTTAATGATCACCTTGTTCCAATCCTTGCCATGGATGAGGAAGATGACAGGCTCCTGCAAAGCTCTGGACATCTCCTGATGCTGGCTAAAAAGAGAGACAAGGGGAAAAAAATTAAAGAAATCAAAAGATATGATCCTCATTGTGGAAGTCAGACCAGCTTCAAAGTGCTTAACTCAGACTTCAAGTCCCCAAGCCTCTCTTGAGGGCAGGAGGAAGGAGCTTCCCACATAATTTGGGAAGGGCAGGACCATGGGAGCTGTGTGTGTTTGCCAGGCTTGTAGTGAGCACCTTGCCTGACATTAAGCAGAGGCAATAACTTTGTGATGACCTAAATTCATTTAAAAAAAGAATTACTGATGTATATATTCAGGTCAATAGCGCTTTCCCCAGGTTTCAATAATCGGATCAATTATCTGAATCCAATAAAATCTTATTAAAGAAATTCAGAATTATCTTTAGAATAGCTGGCCTTGTAGTCCCTGAGTAGGTTACAAAAACTGCTATGAAGAATTACTGTGACCTACTTTCTGGGCGGTACAGATATCATTATCATATCAGAGGTGCAGGCTGATAAGGCTACATGACTTCCATCTCTTTTTGAAGAGAGTTTGGCAAAAAAAACTCGCACAAAACTTTAATCTGGCTCTCCAAATGATTTTACTTCCCTAAACGGAAGGAGCAGTGTTCACACCCCTCCTGTGCCACTCTCCACCACCAGCTAAAGCCGGGCATCCCTCACCCAAGCACCCACGGCTTCACGGCCGAGCACGGCAAAGGCGGGAGAAGCAGCTGTGGGACTCTGACACCACTGGGCAGTGTTTCCTTTCCACGGGACGATTTTCCATGGGTTAATTAGGAAGCCATGGCTCTGGGAGCCTGCTGGAGAGCGCTGAGCAATCCCAGCTGCTGCGCTGGCCCCGCTGGCGCGGCCCAGCCGGCAGAGCCAGGCTCTCCTCCCTCGCAGCCCTGAGCTTTGATCTGGCCCCCATCAAACCAGTTGGGTCCCAGTAGGGTGGTGGGAGGCAGCAGGAGCCCGTGGTGGCGTGTGGCTCAGGGCAGCCACCTTCCCTCCACGCGGGCCCGCTGGCCCCCGACCGGCGGTGGGACATCAAGGCAGGGCCGACCGACGAGCGCCGTTAATTAGGAGGCTGAAATTATAATGTTGCGTTAAAGAACAAAGAGCGTCCAAAGGAAAAATATGTGCCGCATATCTGACAAAGATAAATTGGATTATTCAAAATATTCCTGATGAAATGTTACATTTTGCAACTAATTATCAATCTGTTTTATCTCCGGACCAGCTGGGCATTTTTGTGCATGCAAGACCTGCCTTACCAATGATCTTAAGATGTCACTGTAGCGTTTACATCTTTTATTTCAAGATTTAAATAACTAGGAAGTAGCTAATGTAATTCACTGCTGAGAAGAAAGGCTAGTTAGTTGAATGCTTTCCAAAGTGATCTTCTCCTAATGAACTTCTCTGGACTGTGAGTAATGAGGCTTTATTCAAATAATGTTTAAGAAAGGTTTTTATAATGTAATTTTTTAAAGAAAGAGAAACATTTAATGCATATAAAATATCTTTATTAATCCTATACTGCCTCATGTAGCATTAAAGCATTGTGAATATTTGGTTTTGTTCCTTCTGAATGTTCCTTTTGTGATGAACTGGTTGTAGCAGCAATGGAGCTATAGAAATTGGGCAATTATCTCGTAAATGTTCAGTGATATCTTACAAATTACAGTCTGACATGATTACAGAGCCATTTTGCTGTAAAAGCATTTGTTGTTTAAGTATATTTATATACCACAGTGGTCTGTATTTCCCCTGGTCCCTACTCAGACACTACTCCTACGTGCAAGAACCGAGCTTTGCTACCTCTGCTCTAGCTCACCTTCAGGACAGCTGTGCTGAGATTAATCTGCTGGAGGTGTCATAAAAATTTTCTTTTGAGTGTGATTTTGCAGTACTTTTCAACTGGAATAAGAGAAGATGCCTCGTAGGTTCCCTACAACGGCAGTGCTCTGCAATATTCTGGATTCTTTGCGAGGTTATGAAGTTCTCCTGGAAGTGTTCTGGCAAATTTTGCTTTTATGGCACTGAACTGACAGGGTGGCCAAAAAAAAAAAAAAGGAGTGAACTATTTTAAAATAACTTGTGCTTGGCCAATTTCTAGGAAGGGACAACCATAAATATATTTGTGATTAACGAATGAAGTGGCATCATTGAGTATGGGCTGATCTCATCCTCCCAAAATGTTGACTCCCACTGCTTGTGGGACCTGATACCTCCCATGGTTACACCTTTCTGAAGCTGGTTTTATTTACAGCAGACTTCACTCTAGATCTTGAATTTTTCTGCTTCTATTTCCTAATAGTTAAATTTTAAACACTATACCCAGCCCATATTTAAAGTTTTCCCAGAGAATAGGAACTGAACGTGGAGACTCCAGTACATGGAATAAAACCAAAGCACTTTGCTCAGACCATCATTTTTTCCTCCCCCTTCTACAAAGTCAATTTTTTCCCACCTGATGATCATTTTATCTTTTCAGAGCAGGTTCTGCCTCATTGTAGAAATGAATTTTTTCTGCTTTTTATTCAGGGTCTTCCCAAAGCTGATTCCCTGCTTTTCCATGCTCTAAGGCCTGATCCTGCCAAGAGCAGGAGGTGCTTGGCACACTGACCTTCTCCCAGAATTCCTGCCAGTTAGGAGTGGCCAGCACCCGGCAGGATTTGGCCCTTGCTTTGCACAGAAGCCTCCCTCAGTTTGAATGTTTCATAATGTATGTTTAAACAGCCACAGCTAGCAAAGAACTTTGATGAGGCAAAGGGGTAATTGGATTTTCTTGTTCTATAATTAAAAAGGTATATATTACATCCACATTAATACCAAAAGAGTTCATCGTGATCAGTGTTATTACAATGAATACCAAAGGATTTAACAGTGATTGGCCACTTAGTTTAAAGGGTACCTGAAATCATTAATTTGTGTGCTGGAGGGCTTTTGAAGGCCTGTTGGATCTCCTGCCACTCCATTTTTTTTTTTTTACTCCTGGCCTGCAATGTGAGGTTTACTTTTACAAAGTAGGAGCAACAGGGTGATGATTTTCCTTTATTATTCCCTTATTGACTTCCAGTTAATTTTAATCTTTGCATTAAGTGACCTCTATTAAGCTTGCCAGGTATCTGATTACTGTGCCAAGGTTGAGACCTGAAGGCGACCTATTGCACCACATCAATTGTCCTTCACAGAAGCCCTTACTGTTAATCAAGAGAGGAAGATTAAAGGAGATCAGAACTATCAGCCTGGAGTGAATTTTGCATTTGAATACACCTTTCTACCAGTGCGTGTGTATTGTCCTGGATAAAAACAAATATGAGCTCTCAGGAGCAGCTTCTGCTTGAATCTCTGCTGAGAGAAGTTCTCAAGGCAATGTGGTATCTGCAATCTTACCCTAAACACTTTAAAATGTTTGTAAAATTCTAAATTAGATACATTTTAATATATCTGTACAATCCCTAAATAAGTTTTCTTGTATTTGGTTTGGACAAAAAACCTTTTCTTTTCTTTTTTTTTTTTTGTCCTGCAATCCTAAAATGCTCACATTTAATTTTGTTCAGTTCTATGTAGGTATAAATGAGCTTAATTAACTCTCATGCTTAGAATCACAGAATCTTTTAGGTTGGAACAGACCTTGAAGATTGAGTCCAACCATTAAACCTACTCATGTTAGATTATTGGATAGGTTAGAGTTGACTCTTCATCAGCACATGAACATTCACACTTTGAGGCAGTTCCTTGCTGGTTGTTGGTCTTTGTAGGATTCCTTTGGGAGAATTCAGAATTTAGGGTTTGTAGAATCCCTAAATTTGTATCAGTTTGTGCATTTTCATGAGGTAAATCCCAGTGACTCCAATTAATTAAAACATAAATTTATTTGTACAGGATAAATTTTGGTCAAATATTAATTTTCTTGCATTTATTTATCTTAATATGTTTTGGAACTTTGCCTGAAATTCTTAGTGATGAAAATTCTGAAATTCTGAAATTATTGTTGAAAGCTACACTGTGGGTCTAGAAAAGATATAATAAATGTATGTAAAAATAAATGTATTGATTGATACCTGATTATAATTATGCTATTATACACTAGGTTTCTGTAGTTTAAAAATTTAATGTCTTCTCTTCAAACGATCTCATGTACATGACTTCACCTTTGATCATCTACAGAAGTAAAATAACCCTTGAAATTAGAAAAGGAGGTAAGCTGGTGTTAAAATCAGAGTTTTAGTGCAATCAAATATTTGCAAGGTCAACCACTGCAGTCTAAAATATTCTGAACTAGTTCTGAATATATCAAATTAATAAATATATTCATAGAGGGGAAAAAAAAAAGTGAAAATTAACCTATTTCTAGCTAAGGAATCCAACAGGTGTGTTAAAAAGACAGCTGATCTTTTTGGAAGATATTTGTCAAAACCTAAAAATCCTCTTTTCCCTTTTTTCCCAGCATCCCCATCCTGCACAAATCCTCCCAAGCTTGGACAGTTTGTTTAGCTTTCCTAGGAGCTTGTGGGGCTTAATTTCAGTGCAGGGGATCCCAAGGGCTTTTCTCTTTTTTAATCAATTCTACCTGCACGAACTTATTCTTAATATAAAAATGACCAGTTGGAACCTGAGAATGTCATTTTATTGGGATTCAGGTCAATAATTGTCTTTATTTTCTTGAAGAAGAGTCACCTCCAACATTCAGTAATTTGATCATTGTGCTTAATTCAGAAGAAAATTAGACTAACCCAACTCACAAATGCTTTTGTTCTCTGGTTAACTCCTGTTTTATGATATATTTTTATGATCTGCTTTCTCCAATTAGTCAGAAAAGTTGCCCAGCTCTTCAGCTCTCCAAGGGAAATGGGGAATGATTAAAAAAAATTATGTGTTGATGCATCTTTATGACTTAAATCACCGCGAGCGTATTTATAACTTTTAAGGCATCGAGCATCTGTTCTTCCTCTTCCAGGCTGTGTAAACAAGAGTGCTTTGGCTTCCCCTAAAATATATCTTTTTTTTATTTTTTACAAGTCCAACAGATGCACCGTGGTCAATGACAAGGCCTCCTGGAGCCCGGCGGCTCGGCTTGTTCCAATCGAGTTCAGCGGGAGCGGGAGCGCCAAGGGATCGGCGGGAGTCGGGAACAGCGTTTAGCACTTTGCTGACCTTGAGTCCACCTCTTCAAAACTCCTTCTGGAACCAAGATTTGTTCCAGCCATTTTCAAGTGATTTCTTCTACTTTCTCCAGAGACCGAAACACTTGATTGACCCGTGATGTTCAGTGAAATTCTTGCACTGGGGGAAGAAAAAAAATGTTGGTAGTCCTAGACATGAAAATATTCGTGAACTTTTTTTTTTAAATCTTCAAGAAGTTTTCAACATAACATCTGTCCAGAGTGTTTAACAACAGGTATTTGGTATTTCTTTTCATTGTGAAGGAAGACATAGAAGCAAACATGAAAAATAGAGATTTAATTTTAAATGTATGACTTTTTTACCTGTGTTTTAGCCTTGTAGATACCACTTTGTCTCACTTGAGAGTTGCTAATAACCAAGAAATTATTACTGAGAACTTCTGAAATGACATCGAGTAAAAAATTAAAGGATGTGAGGAGACTTTTTTTAAGAAATAAAAGCTTTTAGAGCTGAGATCATGATAAATTATTTCTCAGCATTCCTTAGAAAGAATAATGGAGCTGAAGTTTGTACTGTGTGTATTGTGTTACTTGATAAATTTCTGGCTCACAGTACCTACATGAAAACAGGACTCCCCAAAGACTTGTCAGGACTCTATGTTAAAGAAGCTCACACAGGGAAAAAGGGATTTTTATTTCTAACTCAGTGTTATGTCTTATATTTTTTGCTTAAACTTGGTAGACTTTTTGTGGAATCAAATAAAAAGATCTTTCAGCTTTAAATTTTGAATCAGTCCATGCTGAATCAACCCAAGTGGTGGAAAGAAGTCATGATAGACCAGTTTTCTGGGAAAAGAAAAACAAAAAGGGTTCTTTTTACTAAATTACTCAAAAGTGGTTTTTAATATCTAAAGCTTAACCCTGCTTTGAGGAATTTACCTATTAATTATTTTCCAAATGGCATCAGCAACAAATATAGATGATAAATACAGCAAATAAGAAATTCTGCAACAGTAAATATTTTCGTATTTGTATCATGGATAACCATGTTCGATCTTATCTTGCTAACTTGCTCTCTCAATTTATTAGACAGAAAGTTTCTTTGCTGAAACGTACCAAACCAACATCCAAAAATGCAACTTAATTACACTGAAGCACAATTTTCTCAAAATCTGCATACTGAAAGATTAAACTCTGTAAATTTCCTCATATTCCTCTTTATAATAATCCCCTGGATGAGAGTTAGGTTTGGCTTTGGGTTTTTTGTGTAAAAAAAGTGGGCCCAAACTCTGAATTAATGAAAGTTAAGGATGAACATTTGGAAGGTAGGCATGTAGTAGAGCTTCATTTATTTAAAAAATTATTTTTGGTGCTCCATTTGTTTATTCTGGATAATTATCCTGGCTGGATGAGTTGTTGGTTCCTAGGGATCTGTGCAAGCCCTGTGGGTTGCCACTGGCCTCTGGGCACTAGTGAATTCCAGTGTTAATTTTATTGAGCCTCGGGATTTCCTCCTCCTGGTCACTTTTCCCTGGAACATGTCGAGCCTCAGCTGCACCAGATCTCTCCCACAGCACATGGAACAGGGCATGGCATGGACAACATTTATAATTTAATTGTACAGCCTGAGTGTTGTTCTCTAATCCCTTGCTCTGCTGTGTCAGAAAGCAGGACTTGATGGTCTGGCTGAGTTTTCACGTTCCAGAGGTGATACTGGGTCAGTTCTAAAGAAAAAAGATGAGAAATAAGGGAAGCTGTACAGCTGCAGAACAGTTCTGTGCTACAGGCAAGTTCAGTGTGGTGGAGAGAAAGAGGAGTTTTATAGCTCAGGAGAAAATCCTCTATCCATCCCAGCCTTGGAATAGGATTCAAGTTTAGGACCACGTGGCACAAAAGTTGTGCAGCCTTTGGTTTGCTGTTTAATCTGGCTGCTCATCTATCAAATGAGGCTATTGATTCTGATCTCTCACAATCTCCAGCGAGAGTTTGAAGGCTATATACGAAGAACCTATAGATCAGTGAGCTCTGCAGAGATTCCTCAGAGTGCAAAGTGCTTTTAAATGGTGCAGTTGTCTGCTGGGTTGGGCTGTGTTTAAGGGTTGGTTCACCTAACGCTGCTCCCTGTTTTGTGCAGAGGTGCTCAGGGGCTGGCCAGGCTGCCTTGCAACAGAGCTGGCAGAGCCTGCTGGAAAACTGAGCTGGAAAAGTCAATGCAGCTCTTGCTGAGGTTAAAGGGAAGATTGCATTGTTATACCTTTAGTTGTAATTCCAAGGGCCACTCCAGTTCAATGCAGGCTGTATTAATGTGCATCACTTATCCATACACTGAGTCAGTCAATGACTACATTGATCCAGGGCTGTGTTTTCTTTCAGAGGATGCTGCAATGAGGCAATAGAAATCATTAGGGCTTGTGATATTGAAATCCTCTTGGTGCTGGCAGACCTGGAGCTCACATTTCACATACTGTTGCAGCAGCACAAGAGCAGTCATGCCTGGAATTTCGAGTGAAAGTTTCTGTTTATATTTTTTTGTCCAGTGAATCTGCTCTGTTTTGTTCCTTTCTCTTGTGCTCAGGTTATTTTGCTGAGATAGGTTGTGGACCTGGCAAGCTGCTCTGGGGCAAGGTGTCCCTGCCCAAGGCAAGGGGTGGGACTAGAAGGGCTTGAAGGTCCCTTCCAAGCGAAACCATTCTGTGATTTGATGATTTTATGTACAGGATGTAATCTTCTCTTGGTGTGTTGAATGTGTTTCTGGGAATGGCATGGCTTGGGTCAGAAGGGACCTTAAAGTTCACCTTGTTCCAACCCCTTCCGTGGCCAGGGACATCTTCCACCAAACCAGGTTGCTCAGAGCTGTGGAGTTTCCTGATAAAATCCTCTGAAGGTCTCAAATAGCTCTTCCAAAACCTACAACATTATTCAATATCCTCTTCTTGAGGTCTCTCACTCTTTTAGTTGTCATCACAAACATTTAAGGGTGAGACACAGCTTTTGAACCTTAGCTTTTTCCAAGCTTTTGCAAATGGCTGGATGCTTGAGAGACTTCCAAAGTTGCTACCTGGTTCATAAAAAACAGCAATCTGGTCATTGCAAAAATGTTTATGAGCCCTTCTTCAGAGGGACAATGCAGAGGCACAGGGAAGAAAATATTTCTTGTTGCAATCTAAAAAAAAGAGCCTGTTATGAGTAGAAAACAGAAGGAAATGATGTGACTCTGGTTGACATCATGCAGGGGACTTTCAGCAATCTGCAGCCCCATTATTGTCAAGTTCTTTAGGATATTCATAGAAGGAGAAGGGGAATAATGACCTAAAGCTGGAGGAATGAATAAGACAACATTCAAAAAGCTGCAAGTTTAATTTGGAGAACATGGCTGAGGAAGAAATGGCAGCAGGGAAAACAAGAAGAAATTTGGAGAACATTCCCCCAGTCACCCAAGTAAACCCCCACCAAATACACCCAGTAAACTGTGCTCATAAATCCGTGTGCAGGAAGGGAACTTGTCAACAGGTCATTCCAATTTTCAAATGAGGTTTGTCCTTGCAGGTTTTCTTCACACCTCTCCTGATGGCTGCAGGATTAAGACTATAAAAAAAGCAGGTCATGGAAACAAATTGGAAAATGCCAACCCTCCCTCCAGCTTCAAGTTTCCTTTTGAAATGCTTCTAAAAAAAAAAGAAAAAAATCTGCCAAGGAGATCATTGGTGACTGGAGGGATGGAGGAATTGGAGTATGGATGCTTTAGGAAATGTGTCAGGCTTTGGGGAGGTTATGAAGCTGATTCAGCTAATCTGAGTGTATTAGGGGAAATCTCCCTGGTCTACCCCACCTGAGCACGGCAAATATTCCTTTCATTTCCTGCAGTAGGCTTGAAGGCGTGTTACAAGGTGGCTTTTTCTGGATGATCCTGAGATAAACAGAAACTTTATAAGAAAAGCTGTTCTTCATGGAAGCCCCACTGCAATCCTGAGGACTTTTGGATAAAGTTTTGATAACACTGGTAAGGAGCAAAGTGTCACTGAAGGTGGAGGCATTCAGGTGAAACCCTAACCCCAAATCTTGACCGTTTGTTGCTATTAAAGACCTCTTGGCACTTTTCACAAGAGCAGAGGTGTGAGCCCTGGTGTCCTGGCCAAATTCCAGCTTGGGTAATTAAATTCTGCTCTCCTAAAATCCCCCCTGTAGTTCCAGGCGAGTCCAGGATTCCTCATTTCCTCCGTGAAAGCGCGGCACAGAATTGCTTTGTGCTGGTAAACAGCTGCCACAGCTCACCCCAGAGGAATTGCTGCAGTTCAGTCCTGAATCTCTCTCTGTCCCTCCCTCACACACACACACAGGGCAAAGCTTTGTCCCAGAGCATCCCTGCTCCCTGGCAGTGTGGGATGCAGGAATTGTGCAAGGCACAGCCAGCCTGCCCAGCAACCCTGCACCCCATTCCCCTCTCTTAGCCCAATATTATTAAACCCTGCTCAACTTGAGGGACTCCAGCCTAAAAACACCTTGCTCTTTCTGAAGAGCTGGCGAGATAAAATGTTGCTGGTGCTGCTCCCCTTGATTTCTGGATATTGGTCATTCCTCGTAAATGGTTTCATTTTCTTTGCTGAGGAAGAAATCTCGAGTCCACTTCTACTGGGGCTTGTTAAGCTGTTGCCTTGGGGGCCAGTTGATCAGTTGTTAAGTAGTAAGCAGCTTTGGCAGGCAACAGGCGTAGGATCCCCTGCAGCTACTCCAGCCTGCCCATCCTATCATTCTTTACAGAGGGAGCCAGGGTATTGTCTTAGAAGTGCAATAATGATGAAATAAGAGGCAGAACCTCTTCCTTCCACTTTGCATGCGCAGGTATTTTAGTCAACTCCACGAGATCTGGAGGGACAAATATATAGATAAATATTTACTTGTCAACTGTGGTTGTGAAAGTCCAGCTGAGGATTTTTTACAGATTTTTTTTTTTTTTTTAAATAATAATTCAGGGTCTCTGAGTGAAAAGGCTGAGAATTGGGGCAGCTGTACCGAGAGCTCCTCAGCTGTTTGTCCTGGCTGTTATCAGCTTCAATTCCTCATGAAAAATTATGGGAAAATATGGCAGAAATCCCAGCCACAGAGAGCCAGGCTTGATGTAGGGTAATCGAGCCACACTTCTATCTGACAGCAAGGAACTTCTTCAGTTGTAATTTTTTTGAATTATTCCTATTTACTGCTGTAATTGTGGTGTCATATTTGCCTGAAAGGTGTGATACTTTCTAAGCATTGGGAGAAAAATAAAAGCCAGCTTTGTCATTTCTCTATCTCAGAAGCATTTCTGCGCTAGCAGAAGCATCTATTTTCCAATTTTTTGTGCACACTGAGAAATTTCATCCGTCTGATTTTTTCCTTAGCTAAGTACACCGGGAATGATTCAAAGCGAGCTCGACAGATTCCTGCTTTTCACATGCCAGTAGGGTTTTTTAAAATGTATTTTATGCTGGGCTTATTTTGTTTGGTTTTTTGGTTGACTGAATTACCCATATTCCTTGAAATGGTGTTTAGTAATTCTCAGCGACTGCAGAGATGCCTACTGGGAAGTGGTCAACGGATCACAACAAACCCCACTGACTCCGGGCTCTCCTACTGCTTTAACTCAATTGCACTTTCTTATCCGAAGCCACATCTCTTAGGAAAATCCCAGAAATGCTGTTTGCCGTGAAGCATGGTTTTAATATTATCACAGCTATTTGAAAAGACAAAAGATTAGAAAGACTATTTGGTGCTGAAGGAAGAAATAGTTTCAAGGGATGGATTTGCCACAAACAAGATTCACATTTGCTGCTAATGTTTGCTCCAGAGTCTGACTTCAGCTAAATCATTTCCCCCTTGGTGCTGGGTGTAACTTCTATGGATATGAAAGGGGGTGGCCATTCTTTATCCCAGTCTTGATCTCCTACAGGCCGTAAATAATTACAGGGAAAATTGTAGCTTGGGATCTATCTATCTATCTATCTATCTATCTATCTCTCTGTCTATCTCTCTATCTATCTCTGACCTGTATTGATAATGTATCACTGGGATTCTAAGCTTGTTAAAAAGTCAGATGGTGGGGGTGGATGTGGAGCTGATAATTATAATATAGATGGATTTCCAGGCAAGCTGGATGCTAAAGTGCAAGTCCATAGAGCTGTTCCATAAGAAAACCACTGGCATCCTCAGGAAGGACTATCATCCAGTTATGGTTTTGCAGCAAGAGATGGGATAGGAGGTGGCCATTTAGTCTAAACAGCTGACATTTGACACCTCTGTCATGACATAAACCAAAAAAAAATTGTTGCTCTCTGTATTTGCCAAAAAGAGATCGAGCAGAACTTTCAGAAGTGTCTGGTAACCACCAGAGTGCAGGTTCTGCACAGGCAGCATGAAGTCCAGAGGAATAATGGATTAAGCCCAGTTCATCCCACAGAGGAATGGACCAGCCTTTATTGACAGGCATCACCTCCAGCAGGATGGCAAACGCCCCAGGCTCCTGAGTCTCTGCTGGTTTCTCCAAAAATGACCTCTCCTGCCCCTCCTCCTCAGCCAGCCTTTCTACAAAAACACCTGGATCAGGAGGGTAGGGAGGGAGGGGAGGGCAGAAAATGGAAATGCCGTAGTAAGTAGAGTCTTCAATTAAAATAGATTTTGGCTTTATGGGCAGAGATCTTAAATTCTAAAATAGGATTCTTTGCAGTGCTTTGCCTTCCCCTGCAGTGACCTTCTCCTGAAACTGAGTGTTTGTTAGTGGAGACACCACAGCAGTTTGTTCCTTGCCCCACAGGAGACCTCCAGCAGATCTATCAATTCTCACTCCCTATCTTAGGTCAGCATAGAATTTTAGAATTGTTTGGGCTGGAAGGGACCTTAAAGATCACCTCACTCCAACCATGGGGGATGGAACTGTGCATGCTCTTTCTTTGTTTGCTTCTTCCTCTGAGGAAAAAACCTTCTCTTTTTCATACTTAACACAAAATCAAGCAAAGAACATTCTCTGGTTCTGTGGCTTTATCCCCATTGATGGCAGGGATCACAGTCCAGAAAGCAGCATCCTCTGCAGGTTGGATCTTCAATACATCAAACGCCAACGTCGGCATTGTTTTGAGAGGGTTAACTAAGATTAATGAGAAAAGAAACATGAAGCCATGGAGGATCAACATTACAAATCAATGACTGAATAAATTTAATGTGTATTCCGGCTGTACTTTACCTGGCATGATCCTGATTCTTATGAGTGTATCTTTTATGCTTCTAAATAACCCAGCAGGACAGGAACACTGCTTCCACTTTAATAATGCTTTATTTAAGCTTTATACAGTAGTCAATGTATTGATTTAGGAGGAATTTGTAGAATAAAAAAAGAAACCTTAATAAGGTACAAATACACTCCTCCAGCCATCTGCACTCCTCATCCGTAACATTTGCAAACTGTAACTCCAGTATTTTAATTCTGGAAAACAAAGCCATTAGAAAATAAACCCAGACCTGCTGTGAGTTAGAACTTCAGTCTGGATGGAGTAACTTCCCTGAAAGGTGAACTCCTTAAATTCTATCCCTTTATATACAACTTCTGAGAGCAGATGAGAAGAGAATGAGTATTTTATTAATTTGTACCTAAATAACGCTCAGAGCTGGGAAACAGCACCTGCCTCTTTGCGAATTTGTGGTTAAACTTCACGACGATTTCGGCTGGCTTTGTTTCCTTAATCAAACCCCTGCTTATCCTTAACCTGCTCCCCAAAATCGCCATTTGTGCGGCGCGTCCGCCGGAGCCGCGCCCGCGTCGCTAATTACGCGCGTGGAGGCAGCGACAGAAGGAGACCTTTTCCACGAAAACGCTCGCGCCCGGCCAGCCTCCTAATCAGATTCCAAGGAATTGAACTTGCAGAAAGTTTGTGCTAGCCTTGTGGATTTTCATTTCAGATGTTGTCAACTCAAGGGCATTTGGACCAATCAATATCTGTCTGTCTTCTCGCACAGAGAAAGTTGGCTATTAGAAAAGAGAGGCTTAGAGCAGGCTCAGCCAATACCATTAGCCCTTGCCTAAGGGCAGTTGTGGCCGTGTGCCGGGGTAGGCACCTGCCCCCTCCCCTCCCCCACCATTAAGAAGGCCACTGGGGATGTCATTTGGACATAGCGGGCAAAGAGCACTTCTTTATTCTTTCTCTTTTTTACACCCAGACTTCACCAAAAATCAATAAATCTGTTCTTTGCTTATTTTCAGAACTTTACTTCAATATAAGCAAGGACTTTCCTTCCAGCTACAAACTCCAGTAGCACCAAGTCAGGGATTTTTATTTTTTTTGTGTGTGTGTGTGTATTTTTTTATTTTCCTTTCTCTGTTCCAATTTGAGAAATAATTGGAAATAATATCCACTGTTTCTTCTTTTCCCTGCTAAAGATTTTTTAGAAGAAAGACCTTGATCTGCTGACTCTTTTCATGATTCAGCATTTGATTTTTCTCTCCTTGCTCTCCTTTTATTTCTAATGATTTTATATGATCAGGGAGGGAAGCGATACATTTCTTTGTTTTCCAATCAGCAAAGTTTTCACCATATTGAATTAGGTTTTGCTATTTTCTGTGTCCAGGCGCTATTAGTGACTCTGCTTTTGATAACTCTTTAAATATGAAAAATCACCCTTCTTTTAGGCAGCATTTCCATACATGGGAACCAGGAATATATTCTGAGGAGGCATCAAGCCTGTGCATGAATGCTGTGAGACTTTTTTTAAAGACATATTTTTGAGTCTACTCTTTCTCTGAAATAAATGAGGGAAAAAAAAAAAGGTAAATTAAAGATGATTGAGCTCAGTAGCTCAGTGATCAAACCAAGTGTGAGTGGGCTTAAATATGGAGCCTTCAGAGCTTTAAGGATGTTAAAAAACCTGCAAGACATGCCGGTAAATTGTCGCTGGAGGGATATTCATTGAGAAGCTGATGGCAGAGGACAAAAGGAGAAGGCAAAAGCAGAAATTGTGTTGATTTGGATGGAGAGAAAAGAACTGTAGAGGTGATCCACCAGGAAAAAAAACCCCAAAAGACAACAAAAACCTAATAAAAAAACAACCAACCTCCCAATAAAAAACCCTCCCAAAACCCCAAACAAACCCATATGAAAGAGTTTGAAAGGAAAAATTTAGGAATAAATCTTGAAGACAGAAAGTTTTTGGCCAAAACTTGTGAAGCGAGCCAATGGTAATAATTTCATTTAATAGGTGTTACCAGAGGTCTTCATGCTGTGCTTTAATAGATGTGTAAACGTTGTCCTTTTGGTTAGGAGAAGTAGGAATGGACAAAGTTCCTGAAAACAGGAGCATCCCATCCTCTGCCAAACAGCCTGGTCACAAAATGCATGTGACAGCCAAATTCCATCCTTTCTACTATGGGATTATATTTAGCTCAAAAAATTAAAGAAATTTGTTTAGATTTACCACAAATAATTTAGTGAAGTTGGGTGAGACACACTGCAGACCTGGCCTGAAACCATCACCTTGCTGAATTCCTTTAAATATAGAATTGGGAACTTAAGGAATACCACAGGATGAAGATTCTTTTTAGTTTGGTTTGAACCACAGAAATGCAAAAAATTAAAATGAAAGAAAATCAAACCACATGAAGCCATGACTGGAAAATATTGGGTCATGTTCCACTGAGAAATTTGTCATTTTTTGGCTATTTCTAAATAGCAACCAAAGAATGTTGTTATTAAATATTCTTCAAATAATGTTTGAGTGCTTTTTAAAGTTCAAATGCTTCCATTATCCAAAGATGTCACAGATAGTTTTGTGAACAGGCTGGACGTTCAGCCAAGATCCTCTGGAGGTGAGTGATAAAACATCTAGGCTGCTAAGCCATGTCCATGTGCTGGTTTGAGTTTGAATGGTTTAATTGACACAACCACTTCATTCAAGAAATGCATATGGAGAAAAAAAATAGGCAAAATTTTATTTACTACTGAAGTTACAATGACTTGGTAGGATTATTTGAGACTGATGGGTCTGGGGGTAGATTTTGTGGCTACTTAATCTCAAGAACTGAAAATATTTCTTCATTTAAGTGAGGAAATTTGTTATGGTACCGAGTGGTTATCCATTGTATGGATTATCATTTGGAGCTAGAGCAAGAGCCTTTCTTTTTGATATTGAAATGGAAAGAAAAAATAAATAGCATGTCCTTTTCAAAACAAACAGTTCAAAATGACTGGTCAATACTAACTATTAAAAAATCCCAGATAGATTCCTTAGCTAGATTCATCGTTAAACTCTGAGGAACTTTGGTTGGGGAATTTTAGACTAATTAGATTTTGGAGTTAAGATCCATCAGCTGGGTAAATATAACAAGGTCCAAAGCATGGACCTACTGTCCTGCCTGTGGTGTGATGTGCATTTCCACCACATTCTTTCAAATCCCAAACATTCATCTGTCCAAAGCTGTAGCATGTGGAACAACAGGTATGAAATAAATTATATAATATTTTTAAAAATTTTTCAAGTCTCCTTAAAAAAAGCCATTACAGAACAGCTCTTGTTCTGTTATTCACATTATCCTTTCTGATAATCATTTCACCAAATTCTTTCAATTAGGTGCACAGAGATATTTTTTAAAATATATTTATATAAATATCCTTCTTTACTATGGAACTTCCTGCTACTGAGTTAAGAATTACATCTGTAATTAGAAGAGTAAAAGCATCTGAAGCATGATCAGTCTTTGACTTTCTGAAGTTCAAATATGTCCAAAACTAAAATAACAAAGAGTACAGAAGAATTTTAGCGTATTAGAAAAGCTAATGAATGAAAATGGATTCCTTCTGCTCATACTTCACATCCAATGGCAACTGAGCATTTATGACAGAAGGAAATCTCAATAATTGTGTAAATTAGCAAGTCCACTCAGGCTACTTATGAACTTAAGTTGTAGAAAATAAATGTCATGCATTTGCCACAGTCTGCTCCCAGGCTCATTTTGTGAAGAAGCTTGGCCTTGCCTGAACCAATTGGAATTCAAGCTACAGCAGGAAATGCACAAATACTGTTCAGGACACACTTTAAAAATAATGTGAGTTATTTTTTTTCTTAAAATATTCAGAAATTTCAGCATTCACAAGGCAGATGAAGCGTTGGGGATGCAAACTCCCGCAGCCTGTTTTGCCAGACTGGTTCCCTTTTTAACCGTGCAGCAGCCAGGGGATGAACACATTTTCCTGTGGGTTCCCCAGTGTCAGCAGTGGAGCACATTAGTGTCACTTGTGGCTGCAGCATCCCTGGTGTGGGCGCCTGTCTAATGGACAGTGGTGGGAGCTGCAGACATCAAACCCCCGAGCTGGAGCCCATCAGGCAGCGAGCGGCGGATGTGTCAACTCCGGCTTCTTTGCGGAAAATGTTTCTCCCCGTCTCCAGCCCCGTTGCTCCCACTGAGTGTGCATGCCAGCTTTAGTGCCTGCTCCACTTATTTCAGGTATTTTCGTGTCAACAGCCTGATAACAGTCTAAAACCTTCTCTTTTTTTTTTTTGCTGACAGTGGTAGGAAATATTCTTCTTTGACCAAATCCTGATTTGCTTCCTTCTTGTTCACGCAAAACCAGTTGGAAATTCTGAGACTGGAACAAAGAGTGTGACATCCAACTTGCTCCATGTTAATACTGCAAAAAAATTAAAGCTGTGAAGATTTTTTTAATAATCTGACCCATCATCAGTCTCTAAGGAACAAGAGGAATCCCTGTCTTAGAATTTTTAAAGACCTAATAAATAATTTGCCATAACCACAGCATGCCATGGCAAAATGGAGCTAAGGTGATATTTCATTTGCTTATTTACAATATTAAGTAAAATATTCTCTTTCTGATTATTTTTTTTAAGATATGTCACTCTTTATTGTGACAAATATTTGAAATCTCAGTGTTCGGTTCTCAACAGAGCTTCTTGGTGTGTTTCAGGGCCTCACACAGTTAAAATTATTCCATTAGGCTATTAAAGCATGGAATGTGCAACATGCCATCCACCTCAAGGCATTTCACTGCTCATTTTTATCTTTTTGGATACCTGTAGCTTCCTTTTCTGCACAAACATTTTACTGCGAGCGTTCTCTCGGATCTGCCAGTTAACTTCCCCTTGAAGCCCGGTGGCCTTCTCTGCTCTGGTGGCCGCTCACCTCGGCCCTCTCAGATCTCGGAAGGGGGTGGCAGCAACACACTGAATGGAATATCAAGCAAATTCCCATCAAATGGCAGCGTGACCCCCCCAGGTAACACACAGGCGTCAGGTGTAAAACCGTCGTGCCCCGTAGCTCGCCCTTCTCTTGGCGCCAAGGCGCGTATCCCACCCTAATTCAGAGCAGTTCGGTGCCATCCCTTCCCAGATCCCCGAGTTAGGGTTCCTAATTAGCAATGCAGCGCTAGGTAGGTGTTGGGAAAGGAGAGGGGAAGAAACAGCCAGCAGAGAGGAACTGTTTTATTGATGCCGGTAGCCTGGGCTAAAGCACAGCTCCTGCTGCATTTCTTCCAGCAGCGCGAGCTGAATCTTTTCCCTCATTTGATACAGTGACCTCTCAAGTGCATCATTGCCCTGAGGGCTGAGGGCAGTCCAGCAACTGTTAAACCCCTTGGGTTGATAATCTTCTCCCACATTTGCCCTTAACACCAGACATACCACCATTAGCTACAGCTCCACTGGTGCTCATTAGAGCCGATCAATATAGACTAACATAAAGAATGCTGCTGCGCCTTCTGTTATTTTTCAGTTACTGCAAATTTACAGACTTCTCACCTACAATACAAGGCTTTGCTGCTGTATGTAAAAAAAAGAGGATTTGAGACCTAAAAAAAAAAACCAAAAAAAACCCCAGCAATTTTTATTAGATGCCTAAATGTTATTTATCCTGCTGCTCTAAACACCTCGTTACTAGACAGTGGATGGGAGATGTTCTGGACAAAATTCTCATTGGATTAAGTTGCCATAAAATCACAACTTTTATAAAAATCACAGCAGCTGGACTGGCAAACAAAACCAAGCACATTTTAATATGAGAACATGCTTGAGCCTGCAAAGCATGTGTAAGTGTTTTCATGAACTTGGGCTGATATTTTTAAGCCCACTGGCCACGTCCATGCTCTTTGCAGATGGACAGGGATTGTGTGGCCAGTTGGAGGTCTATATGTTGAGGGCATATATGTAGAGTGGTTCCAGCACTGCAGAGTACCACCAGCAGGTGTTGCCAAAGATCATAGCAAGAACGACAACAATTAACAAATATATCCTTCTTTCCCCACATTTTAACTCAAAGAGTCTTTCACTGATCATGATAGGAAACAACAAACAAACTAAATTTACAAAAAAAAGGGCACAAAGATCGGCTAACACCTATTAGATATTTCACAGGGAATAATACACAAGTGTCCGATTCATTGGGAATAATAAATATTTTTAGTTTTCGTTTGCATTTGGAAAAAGGAAGATCAAAAATCTTCATTGGATTTGCCAAATGGCAACACCATGCAAATATAAAACTTGGGATTTCTCCTGCTTTGTTTAGTCCTTTTGATCATTCGAATTTTATGGTTCTGCTTGGGATATAGAGCAAGGAAAATACGGCACCCGACCAACTTCAGGAAAATATTAATAAGATAGAAAACAAAGATTTTATTCAGCATAAAGACAAGTATCCCTTGTCATGGATAAACTCAGCCACTCTATCAAATAGGATGGTTAAATGGGTATAGGGAACATTAGAAATACTGACAGCACTTTGAATTCCGGTGAATCAAGGACAATAAAGCCTCATCCAGAGCAAGTCTTTCCACATTCCTAGGACTTAAGGCCTCCTGTACCTTACTCAAAATGGTGCCTTAAAGAGTTCAACGCCAATTGCTGAGTGAAAAGGAATTCTGAGCTCTCTATTTAAGCTGAATAAAGCAGTAAATGTTAAATTTTACCAGTTTTCTTCAACAGCCTTCGACGGCTTCACTTTTGTCATCGTTCTCCAGCGTTTGAGGGATTAAATACTTCTGTTGAATGACTTATTTAGTCAGGACCTTTCTGCAGAGCTGGAAGGGTATGAGGATTTCACTTGTGGAACCTGGGATTTCTCCAAGTCCATTAAAGCACCTTTAGTTGGAGAACGACACAACTTCTCCAGATGCCTCCTTTGCTTTAGTGGACCTATTTGCATCTTAGGTATTACTTAGTTTGAGTAATGTGGTAGGACTGAGCCCTTGATGAGAGGCTGATTAATGAAATCCGTTCTGCTGGCTGAACATAATGGAAAATGGGATTCTGTTGGCTTCTAAGGGCTGAAATTCATCTCCATGCAAACGACACCCATTTTATGGATGTCATAAGCCTCCTACTATCCTTCTGCTTAGATGGGGATTTCATCTGGTGAATGGGAGGGTGGTTGTTACATCCATTAACGTTGCTAAAATGTACCCAGTAATCCCATTGCTTATGACTTTGCCTCGAGTTGGAGTCTTCCCTTCAGGAAGAACTTGGATAAACTTGAGGAAAAATAATGGCTGAGTGAAAACTAAAAAAAGAACTCACAAGCTCTTTGTAAAAGCACAATATTTAGAGAAAAAACCCCAAGTAACTTGATTTTTAAACTTTTAGTGAAAGAAAAGTGGCAAAATCTCTTGGTGCATGACTTGATCAGTTAAATCATGGCAGGGAAATTCTAATTTGCATCTTTCTCACTCAGCTTGCTGTTGCCAGTGCTCTTTATTCATACTCTGCTAAATTAATGGCTGTAGGATCCCAGTTCTCCTGTTTATTTCCCTGTAAATCTTGTCCTTAAAACTTCTGGTCAATTGACTTTGAGTTTCTTACTTCTCCCATGATGAGGACAGAAAAGAGCCGTATTTTCCGAAGTTTTTTTGTGAATTCCCTCCAACTTTTCCAGCATTCACTTTTCCAGGCTTTTTTTTTTTGGGGGAGCAGATCCCTCAGCACTGGGTTCACAGATCTGGCTGACAGCAGCAATAACTCCTCACCACGCCTCTGGATAATCCATAATTTTCAATAATATCACAACACAGAACCCAGAGCCACTGTCCAATTGAGAGTAATATATTGTATGTTTGGATCAACAGGGAAAGGTTTTCAGGAATTTTCTCTTGTCAGACCTGGATATATATTCCAACCCTTAATTATTGACCAAATTGGCACTTCAAGCAACAATGTCTTTGGTTGTAAATTAGCTGGTTTTAATGGTCTGCAGCAAGGCTTTCAATATCCTCTTTAGTGCCAAGTTTGAATGATGGAACTCACTATATGTGCTGACACTTTTTATTCTTAAACACCTAACGTGCAATCCGCTCCCGGGAGTTTTAAAGGGTAAGATAAAATGTCAAAATTGTTCAAAAGTATCATGTATATTTTTTTACTCAGAAAGTTACATACTCAAAACTCTAATCAGTCCACCTGGATTTATGAAATCCCTTGTTATTGTAGCGGTGTGAAAACTGGACTAGAGATAAAGAAAATGGTATTTTTATAGAATGGTCCTTGGAGATGGGGCTGCTCCTCTGTTGTCAATGTAGGCCAAAGTGCCAGTGGGAAGTGCAGTACATGACCTTAGTCAATTAGCAGGGTCTCCTTAATCTCTTGGGATTACTTTGATCTGCAATATCAAGTCTAACACCTTAATGAAATTTTACAGATAGTCACAGAAGACATCCATGTAGTGAAAAAACAATTTCATTTTATACCTAAACTCCTAACACATGCTTAATAAATCCCCAGAAGGGAAATAATAACTATAACCATATTCAACATAAATTTCTCTCCTTTTTTTTTTTTTTTTTTTTCACGCTGTGTTTATGGCTGAGAAAAACAAGATTATAATAGACAGGACTTTGCTTGTGAAAACAGGGAACAGATCAAGCTGCTGATTCACATTTTTCTTGCAGAAAATATGTTCTTTGTTGCTGTTATATTTTAAATCTCCTGAAATAAGGGCAGTGTGATAAATCTTAATTGTATTTTTTTTGTGTGTGGATACATTTCTGACTTATTCAGATAGATGAGGTTTCAGATATATTCAGAGATGTGAAATTTCAATAGCATAGCACTCTCTGATTTGTGTATTGAACCCTACATATTTTAAAATTTGTGCTCATGCAAATCTTGTCACAGATCTGAACAATTTTGGTGGAGTTAATTGGACAACCTGGCCCAATTTTGATTTACTTATTAAGTAACCATGTGACAAAAATTTTTTTTACCATGTGTTGATTTTGTTTACTTTTGTCTTCTCTGCTTGCTCAGACCATTTCACCTGCAGGTCTGTCAGGATCCAGTTTGCAGATACACAGAAATGCTGTAGTGGGAATTTTATTTTCTGGGAATAAGCTCCAGGATTCCCTTCCCAGAGGTGAAAATGTTGCATTATTCACACTGGAGAAGAGGGGAGGGAGCAAAGGATGGGGTTTAATTAGGCCACAGCTTTATTAACTGAATTTATCCTGGAATTGAGCAATGATAACCCATTGTGGTCACTTCTTTCCTTCCTGGTGGTTTGTGCCACCACCAATCCCACCCTTCTGGGTGTCCCTTGGGGGTGGGTGGAGAATGTTGAGATTTGACCTTCTCTTTTCTGCTGCTTCTTGCCCTCTCCAGCCCTGAAGACCCAGAAAGTTCCTCTCTGCTGTCCACAGTGCATCCTTCAGCACCTGGGGAGAAGGTCCTGCCTCTACCCTCATCTCCAGCTTCCTTGTAAAATCCCAAAAAATCTTCAGCTGAGAGTTACACGATCATTTTGGATACCTGGTGGTGAAAAAGCAGAGAAGGAACTGCTCCAGCTGCTGTGGGACAGCTTGGCTGTGATTTTGGGAGGTGCCCAGGGGTGCTGTGGGAGCAGTGGGGGGGTGGTGGCATCTCTTCTCTCCTCTTTGCAGGGCCAATCCACATGGGAAAGGTCTTGGGCAGAAGAGAGAGGCTTTCTGCACTCCCTGTAGACGTGCAGGAACCCGTTGGAGCTGATTGGATGCTTCCTGGGAGAAAAACAAAGTGGATGTGATCATTCCTGCTGCAACCACCACTTGAAAATTGCAGCGTTTCATTCTCTGCTGTTGGTGCTCCCAGGGCAATCCCTCTGTTTATCCAGGGCATTTCACCAAGATCACTTTTTTCCTTGGGATCTGACCTCTGGTCCTGAGGCAAAACACAAGTTGGATTTAAAGTGGGATTTTGCCAGAGTGAGGGCTCCAGGTTTCACCTTGGCAGCTCAAGAATTCACATAATCATAAAATAATGGAATGTTAGATTGGTTTGGGTTGGGAGGGACCTTAAAACTCACCTGTCATGGGCAGGGAACTTTCCACTAGACCCATCCAACCTGGCCTTGGACACGGCACGTTTCTGATGCTCCACATGGAGAATTTACCAATCCAAAATTAGATTTGATTGGAGGAGCCAGAGATGTTCAAGAGAGCTCTCTTATAAATTGCTTTTTGCAGTCAAATTAAGGTTTATTGCTGAGTGTCTCATGGCTTGCACCAGCTCTGCTTTGCAGTTTTATCCCTTGTTTTGCCCTTTGTCCTTCTACGGCCAAATAACAAAACGAAATCAGCTCTCCCTGCAGGCCCCACGAGTGAGATTTCAGCGTGCAGAATTCAAGATCCAATCCCCACAACGTTTCCTGGGCTTTAATGCATTCAGTAAGTGTAAAAACCTCTGAAAACGGAGCGAGGTTGTAAACCTTGGCTCCGTACCGATTGCCCCAATTAACACATGACAGATCCTCGCCGCCGTTCCGCTGCGCTCTCCTCTGGAATCTGCCCCACACAACCATAAAACGCCTTCCACGAGGCAGAGCAGGCACCAGCTTTGTCTTCACGCACATCTGTTGCATTTTTTAAAGGTAAAAAAAAATAAAGTCTGAATTTTTAAAATCTCAATTTTAATAATGCATGAAAAAGCGGAGCGGCTCTGCTTCATTTCCATCCAGGTCTCATCTCGCATCTCTTTCACCACTGCCAAATATTCCCAGAGTAGTTCCTATCCCCTCTGTCATTCCAACTGCAGTGATGAGCTCCTGGAGACCAAGGTGAGCAGTGCCAACTCCTGGCATCCATCTCAGAATCCTGGTTTGGCTTGGAAGAGACCGTAAAAACAAATCGAATTCCACCTTCCACTATCCCAGGGTGCTCCAAGCCCCATCCAACCTGGCCATGGACACTTCCAGGGATGGGGCAAACCTTTTTTGGTCTTCATTTTTCACAGATATCCCTGTGAAGGAAACCTCTAAGAGGAGTTCTCATCAAAAAAAATGGATTTGAAGCAGGTGTGTGAAAAAGCAAACAGCGATTATCTCACTAATAATTTTATTTTTAGCTAATTTAGCGATCACAGCTTGAAATTTTAAATTGTTTTAACCAGTCTATTTTTTAAAATCAAGGGATTCCTAATTCTATCTTATTAATATTATTTGCCTCATATTTCTAGGCTTCAAATGAGT
>VWYP01000361.1:0-21321 GCA_013400435.1 Pycnonotus jocosus
GTCTCTCCATGGCCTGCAGTGGAGTCTTGGTTTTGGTATGTGGAGCACCTCCTGCTCCTCCTTCTCCACTGCCCTTGGTGCCTCCATGTTGTTTCCCTCACATGTTCTCACATCCTCCTCTTTGACTAGGAGCAAAAACCCTGTGACTTTGTTTTGACTTTCTTCTTAAACATGTCATCACAGAGGCATTACCACCATCTCCAATTGGCCCAGCTTTGGCCAGCAGCTTGTCCATCTTCAGAGTCATGACAAACTGGCTCTGCTGCACACGGTAGAACCTTCCAGGAGGAGCCATCTTTGTGGCCCTCTGGCTGCCAAAAACCAGCCCATGCCAAAGCAATACACCAGGAAAGAACTCTGACTGTAGTTTTGCACTGGTGAATTTTGAATTTTGGACATTTTGGGTGAGAAACTTATATTTTCTGCTGTCTGAGAGTTTAATATATCTTTGATTGAAAACAGTTTTCTGCCAAAGGAGAACACTCTACCTTTTGCTTCTCTGTGAAGCTTTGTAAATGCCTCTTATGTAATTTGTTTCATTGCCTAATATTGCAGCATCAAGCATGCTGAGTGACACACCTACTGGAAGAGCACTCTCCTGTCTGTTTTGACAAAGGCGCGTGCTAGTATGCATTTCAAGCCTGTCAAAAAAGCTGAATATCTGATTATTGAGGTACTTAAACTCTACAATACTACATTCTAGTTCTAACAGAGTTGATGTGATTTCTAGCATAAGCCTTGCCTTAAGTGAAATTATCCTGAGTGAGCAAGGAGCTGTAATGACCTTTAAAATACCCATATATACTTTATTGACTAAAATGCACAGAAGACAAGGTAGTGCACTAAACCATATTGAATACACGTTACATAGCAGTAGGGTGGGGGGGAACAATTTGTCTGAAATCGAGTAAATAGCCAATAAAAATTCACCTTGTCTCTATATTGTCCTAGGAGAGGCAATCACATTTACATTTATTAGAAGTAATGATGTAGTGTCCTGCAGATAATTAACACAATAAAATGCTGTTAATTTCACAGTGTCATTAAAAAATTTGCCAGTTTAAATTAGAAAGTGATTAACCCTCTGAGCGAGGCAATGACATTTCCATTCCCAGTCTGTGAATTAAATTTGCAAGATTTTTTTTTCACTTTGAATGTGAAATACTCCACTGACAGTGTCCTTTATTTTCCAGCCTCCCACTCTGTCCAGTAAGAAAATTCATGGGCTAAACTGCCTGAATCCATTACTATTTCACACAGATAAGCCAAGATCATACCACAGGCATGGATGTGTTAGTTACTGGAGGATAAAGTCTCTCTAAAAGAAAAAAAGAACTAATAATCCCTGATAAGCAGAAGTTCACTGAGTAATGAGCTTCTTGTTGGTGCATGTAAGAGAGAAAGGTTTTTCCATTAATGAGGTGTCTCCAGAAAGATTTTCATTCTGTATAATGACAGCAAACCCTTAACCTTTTGCCTGGACACTACTTTATCCATTTACTGTATCTACTTCTTCCACAACCTACTTTAATTAATACCTTAAAACAGGAATAAACTCATTAAAAGAATAGATTTATTGCACTGTAATTTAAATACTCTAACTAAAGTGAAATCCTCTTAAAGAATGTTTAATGAGAGGACAGAACCAAAATAAAATGAAAACTCAGGTCAGTGATAGGATGGTCCAACACATTAAAACAACCCTTAATTGAATAAATTTAATGCTTGAATTTACAATGCTGCTAAAAATATGGTTGGTTAGGCACACCCTGAAAAAATCAAGATACATGAATAAATTAGTAATGTACAAAGACTGTACTTTAATGGAGAAAATGTTTCCAAGGTACATAAGTTTAATTGACAAATCCTGTTAACTAATAATGAGATTTAGGCTCAAACACTGCTAAAATTTAATTAGAAATAAAATCCTAAATAGTATCCTGTAGATTTACCATATGGTCCATATGTTCAGGATTCTTCTTATCATAAGGAAATACCTCCACAGGAAAACTTGTTTCAGCAGACAAGGAAGAAAAAAAAAATAATGCAGTACATTCTCTATACTACCCTTGCCTTTCAGTTACACCATTCCCCAAATGACACCCATGTTCAGAGTGCAGTGATCATGCAAAGGCTTTGACAAAGCCATTGATTGCTGGAATTTTGGTAGGTACCAAACCATAAATGAGCTTGATGCCTTCGTAATATCTCACTGGATCCTGTTGCAGGTGAGGTCTGAGCCACTGTCAACACTTGGGGATCAGAAACTCAGCTTGAGTCATCTAAGTTAGCATGAAGCAGCCTCCTACTGTGCACTGACAGCCACCTACACTCAAGTGCAGAATCTAGACCAGACTCAGAAGCACAACAAGACTTCATCTCCATTTTTCCTGCAGAGAGGGGGTGACATTCAAAGTAAAGATTGTACTAGTTTTCGTTATCATTTTTGTTGTCATCTGGATTTGTCTCTTTAAAACTTTTTTAAAAAGGAAATCACTAATGATGTACTTCTTTGATGCAACTATTTAATAAGTTATTGCACCAATACATAGAAAGTATGTAAGCTTGGATTCTCAAATATGTTTTATGTAAGTCAAATAATTGTCTCTCAATCATTTAAATATGAAAGAAAATAATAGTTATCTTTCTTCTTTATCTACCAATACCCATTTCAGGATTTGTGATGTCCTGTGCTCCAACAAATTCACAAATGGATGTAGTAGCAGCTGCAGTAGTTGTAAGAGAACAGAAGACCTGAAGGCAGAGAAGAGTTCAGCTTTAGACAGTTCAGAGGAAAATTTGAACAGTACACACAAAAGGGATGAGTGATTACTTTTGGTTTGTCATGATAAAGATGCCGGTGCCAAAATCCCATTTTAAGGAAACCTCTCAGACCATTCTGTCCATTTCTGCAGAGCAGCCTCTCTATGGAAATCTCTTCATTAGCTTGCATTGAACGGACATTCAGACACATTCAGAGAAGGAACTGAGTCACCTGCTACTAACATGTAGCAGAAAGTAACAGTCGCCTGCCTCTTTCAGATGTACAGTATGAGTAGTTCACCTCTTCTGTTTCCATACCAACCCATTCTTAATCCCCAAAGAACCAAATATCTGACCTTCCTTCTACACAAAGTCTTTCCTGGGCTTCTGATTGTGCCTTGCTAACACCTGCTCAATATTTACTGTTATATATACTGTTATTGTTATTCACCTAACAATATTTACTTACAGACCAGGGACCACTGCTCCCCCTGGCCCCCACTGGCAGTTATTTCCTGGGAGAAGAGATATAGTCCCAGCTCTGCACTGGCCCAAGACCACCTCTGTAAGGAAAAGAATTCTCCTACAGCAATTCTTCAGCACAACCAATTCACTGCTTCTCATACAAAGATAGATTTATAGGAAAAAAAAAACCAAAAACACATTATACTTCCTCAAATTTCTTGGGCAGAAAGAAAGTCTGGTGGCTTTTTAAAACTTAAGTGTTTTCATATTGGGACATTAAAAAGAAAAAAAAGAAAAAAAAAAAAAAAAAAAAAAAAAGGAAAATAAATGTTTGGAAGCCAGCACATACAAAATAAGAAAGATGTAAGTGTGGAGAGGAAAGGTAGTAAAAACAGCCTTCCACAAAACTATCAAGTTGACATGTTAAAGCAGAGAACTGACAGTAGTTTCTCAGGTAAACTTGAATGAGTATTCAACAGCACTACAAATCTGAGTATTACAGAAATTTTCTTTACAAATATTGTCAACTTCAATCCTTTCAAAAAACGTCAGATGACATGCTTTTCTCCTTCATGTACGAATGGTTTTATATTACTGTAGAAATGTTATGGGTAGCACCTGATACCTGCATATAACATTGCAAAATAGTTTGTATTATACTTGCTTGTCTTTGCAGATTTATGACTTCCTGGACCACTCATTTTGGGGACCAGCAGTTTTTTTACAGTTTCTACCTCTGCCTGAAAGTAAGAGACTTTCTACAGTCTCCTGCAGCTATTTTTTAGTTGAATGTGGTTGAATAAATAATAATTCACATTCTCATTTAAAATCATGACTGTTTTCTTTTTTAATATGAAACAAAAATACAGAGTTTAGATCTCCGGAGTTCGAAATCCAACTTTTGCAAAAAGTCTGAAACTCTATATTTTCTAACTGTGACAAGCAAAAATTGTGGAGCATCTGGCCTGAGAGCAGTTAATATCACTGAGAGAAGTGGATGAGCATTTGGATACAGTTCTTCTACTGAAGCAGACAAACAGTCAGATCCCTAATGAAGCACTTTAGCTCTGCATTACTCCAGAGTCAGCTGTGGCTATCTAAAAAATTGCTGTCCCATAATTTGACAAATAAGACAAGTTTCCACTACTGCTGAAAGTGGACTCAAACGCTCTCTTTTCTTGGCTGCTCCTACCTGTCCTCCTAGGTAGCAAGTCAGATCACTGGTTGAAAACCAGGATTCGTTTTTACAAATATCTGCTCACATTCAAGGCATGACTAAGAAGTTGAGGTGAGGAGGAAGATGGGATTTCATAGAAGGCAGCATCAGCTTAGCTTGATCAATATGTCTGAGAAGTTACAACTTGATTTCAGTTATCCATTATATGCAGATTGAAGAAACTGGGTTTGATATTTTTAAATTATTTAAAGCAGTCTAAACCTCATGATTTCAGCTAAGGCTATCCTGCATGCAGATGTAACATTGACTGGCGTCTTTTAATATTTATTCTTTCACCCATGCAATGGCTTTTAAATTTCTCCTTCTCACAAAAAATCATTTGCTTCCCAATTTTAGGAAGTCCACTCTTTGGAATTTTACAGCGAAGTCTCAGAAATGGCTAAATATAATTAACCTTTAACTGTATGCTACTTTAGAAGCTCTGACCAAGGTTTTAAAATTTGGATAACAGATAGGAAGGCTTCAAAACCTTAGTGGGCACTCAGTAGTTGCTCTCCTATTCTCTAGGTCCTGGAGAAATCACTGAGAAAATGCATGGTGTATAACTATTTCTGAATGCAGATTATTTGAAATTTTCATGGATAGAATGTAACGTGTATGGAGATTTCATGAGGTATACTTTCACTCTTCTATAAAAGGATCTAAAAGCTAAGAAAGTAAAAATTTATATTTTACAATGAAACTGTAAAATAGAAAAACTGGTTTTGGTAGAAATGGTGTAAAACTTGAATTTTGGGTGCAATTTATAAAACATTAGATTTTCAGTCCTGCTTCGGGTGATGCATCTCTAGAGCTTACTTAAGTAGTTAGGATATCTTTTGGACTTTAAAGTTTCAGCTTCTTTTTACAGATGGTGCTAAAATTAACTAAAATTGCTGTGCTAGCACCTCAGACAAAACTCCTTGGGTTTTTTCTTGGAAGACATTTCACTGGGTAACAGGATGTGGCTGTTATAATTTAGAAATTTCCATCCCAACTACCAAAATTAAAATAAATATTGGCTATTTGTTCACAGGAAAGAGTGCACATGAGTTAAAGTGATATCCCTACATTTCAAATTAGTGTGGCCCAAGGCAAAACTTTGAAAAGATTACAAAACTGAGTTTCATATGAGCATGAACCTGCTGTAATTCTGGGCTATCCCACCCTTTCCTTAAAACACAAGCTACGACTAATCTGCATCCCACTGCTTCTCCCCTGCCATGAAGGTAGTTTCTTAACACATCTTGTAAGCTATATAGAAAGGTAATACTCACATCCTGTCAGCCTTTGCCTTAAAGTTGTCCACAGATATTTTCTTGTGCTGTTAGTGGCAAAGTTGATGAGGATTCAGCTGCTGGTGTCCCCTGTCCTGTAGATGTGTGATCCTCACGGTGAGAAGGATTGTGGAAAAAGTACAATTGATATCTACCCTCCTTGTTCCCTGAGACCCTGAAACAAGGAGCAGCCTTAGCTCTTCTCCTTCCATTTTATCTATTTGTTGTAGGTCACTGCTAAAGCAGAGAACAATACTGCCATTCTGTTGCTCTGTTCTGTTGGAATAAATGACTGTGCAGTCCTCTACAATTGGAACAGAGCATTGAAGGATGTGAAGCATGGAGTGGCAGAGTCTGTTCAAGGCCCTTTGTCACAAGCCAGTCACCTTCTGTGCAGCATGTCACCTCCTTGCAGCGTGTGTTCAGGTTAGATAATGAGACAGATCTGACTGTGTGCTTATCTTTCTCTGGAGTTCCTGTGAATGTGGGGACATCCTCCCACAACATCTTGTTCTCTAAATTAGAGAGAGAAGGATTTGGTGAGTGGACTGTTAGGTGGATAAGGAATGGATTGAACAGTTGTATCCAGAGGGTACTGGTCAATGGCTCAGAATGCTGATGGACATCAGTGACAAATGGTGTCGTTCAGGGGTCCAAACTGTGACCAGTGTTATTTAATATCTTCATCAATGACCATGACAAAGGGAACAAGTGCACTCTCAGCAAATTTGACACCAGCCTGAGTGATGCCATTGACACAGCTAAAGGAGAGGATCCAGAGAGACTTGAACAAGCTTGAGAAGTGAGCATTAAAGTAATGAGAACAAGGTGCTGTACCTGGGTCAGGGAAACTGCTGGTATCAACACAGGCTGGGGATGAACAGATCCAGAGCAGCCCTGCTGAGAAGGACTTGGAGTGCTGGTGAATGAAAAGCGGGATATGAGCCAGTCATGAGCACTCACAGCCCAGAAGGTTAATTGTATCCTGGGCTGCATCCAGAGCACCGTGGGCAGCAGGGCAGGGAGGGGATTCTGCCCCTCTGCTCTGCTCTGCTGAGACCCCACCTGGAACCCTGCATCCAGCTCTGGGGTCCCAGCATGTGGCAGTGGGTCACTGTCAAAGTTATAATTGTTTAATGTAAACGATTTGTTCCATGTACCCCACTATCCCTATTTACTGTTTTTGTCAATCAAACTGTTACATGACCCTTCCCCCTCCTCCCCTCCTGTCTGTCACCCTGGACTCAGCCTTCCTTTCCAGAAGATTCTCCTGAGCTCGAAGGGTGATTCGACGGGACCCCCGGTCCTTCCCCCCTAACCCCCCCTTATTGGCTGTGTCCTTGATTGTCATCTTGTGTCCTACACCTCTGTCCAGAGCCATTGGGTGGAAGCCAGGTCCTGCCCGGTATACCACCCCCCCTATAAAAGCTGATACAATTGGGTTTTGGCGGGCTTTTTGGGGCTGGCTTCTGAGAGGTAGGGGACCCTCGCTGGGGCTCCTCTCAAATAAACCCGTGTTTGCCCCCCCAAAAAGTCTCCCGTCTCTCCTTGCCCTCGCCACGGTCCCCCGTTGACGTCCTCAGGGGGGGAAAAGACCCCACAAGGGAAAGTAAGGTCGTGCACCGTCTGTGCACCTGACCGAGCCGTACCCCAAGACTGTTGCCGGTGTGCCTGAAGCTAGTCGGGGCTGCAGGGACAGCGCACCGCGGCACCAGCACAGGAAGGACATGGAACTAGGGGAGAAAGTCCAGAGGAGGCCACAAAAACAATTAAAGGGATAGAGAAGCTCTCCTATGAGAAGAGGCTGAGGGAATTGGAACTGGAGAAGAGAAGGCTTTGGGGTGACCTAACTGTGGCCCTTCCAGCCTCTGAAAGCAGTATGTAAGAAAGATGGAGGGAGACTTCATACAGGAGCATGTAGTGACAGGTCAAAGGGGAATGGCTTCAAACAGAAAGAGGGTATGTTCAGACTAGATATTAGGAAGAAGTCCTTTACTGTAGGGGTGGTGAGCCACTGGAACAGGTTGTCAGAGAAGTTGTGGATGCCCCATCTCTGAATGTGTCCAAGAGCCAGCTGGATGGGACTCTGAGCAATCAGGTCTGGTGGCAAGTATCCATGCCTGTGACAGGGAGATTGGAATCAGATGATCTTTAAGGTCCCTTCCAATCCAAGCCTTAATGGTTTTATGATTCCATGATTCACTTATACAGAACATACTCAGATTTAGATTGAGGCTTACTTTAGTCAGATTATCTTTCTCAAACAATTCCTCTTCTTGAAGATATTAAAATGTCTCCACTATTGACAAGGTTGCTGCCATTACTATTTGCCCTTTGCACACATACTTCTGTAGATATTATGGCATTTTGGGTAAACAAAGAAAGACTCTTTGTTTTGGCACAAGAGAAGAATCACAGCACCTCAACTTGGAATTAAAATATATTTGTCTTACAGGAAAGTCTGCATAAGTATTTCGAGACTACTGCATATCATTGTACTGTGAATCAACCCTTAATCATTTAATTGTGATTTGTTTTCAGACAAGATATTAAACCAATAGATACATCAAAATTTCTTCACATCCATGAAATGAACATAGAAAGAACAAATGCTTTTAGGCAGATAGCTCTTAACAACAGTTTGTGAAGATCTTGCACATTTCCTGCTTTCAGGAATAGCTCACTGAAATTTCAAAGTTCATTGAAGTTGGTCTTGCTTTCATAATGAACATGATAACACTTGGCAAACATTAATAAAAATGTTGGGGGTGACTTTCCTAATATGTTATTCCTCATCACTAATGAAGATAACATTCATCTATGTTGTGAGCAGTACATTAAATTAGCTAAAAAGGCCTTGGCAGTGCATTCTGAAATGGGTGAACCAATAGAAAAAAATACTTTGGCTTGATAATTTCTTCTTTATTACGGGCAAAAAATTCAATGCTTATACTTAAGTCAGTAAATACTGCATGTCAATACCTTCATTAGTGATTCCTGAAGGGTTTGTTCACTCTTTCATTCCTCTCTTCTTACATTTACTAACAAAGGCGTAAAACGTATGCTCTGAAATACCATAACTCTTATTCTGCTGTCATTGGCAGTGAGATACTTGTGTTAAAATGGTAGGGATTGGTAACTGGGCACCTAATCTAATCTGCAAAAAAAATTCAGTTAAGCAGCCAGGACAAACTGGGGATGTTCAAAAACACTAGAAAAAAATACCCTGTGCTTTCAGCATTTGGAGATTAATTTTCTGACTTTCCTAAAGAAAACTTATCACATTACTGCAAAGCATTATTCTCATATCTTAGTAAATTCCACTCCTCCATAAGCATGATATCTCATTTTATTTTGGCATAAATTGCTTCTTCATCTGAGAAATTTAAGAACAAAATAATCTCAAGGTTTAGGTATAATTTCACACTTTATCATTCTGTTCATTTGCTTCTAATCTAACTAAACACCATGCTTGTGAACAGAGAATGAGTCAGTAATTAACAGGTATTTGCTATTACCTCATGGATCAGCTGGCATGAATTGCCAGTCTGTGATGTTTCACCACTATTTATTTTTTTGTCAGCACCAGAAGACATGGACTGCTCATGTCTTGTTCTATATTCATACCATGCAGGCCATGCTTTGAATTTCTAAGCTCATATTTTAATCAGTCTCACATGAAAATTAAACTTGGTTTAAGCTGAGTTACAAGAAAAGCTAACATTTATACCAATAAATTTCTTGAAGAAAATTTAAAACGCAGCTGTTTGTTTAAAAAAATCAGGCTTCTACAAGGTCTAAAATAGTTTCACTAAATAGGAAGTTATATGTTAGGTTCACATTGATATTTACAAGAAGTTCAGTACTTCATTTAAATTTCTCTTAACATACTTGACTTGTTGTTTTTATATCAATATATTGAGCACTTCATTTCTTCAAGAAGATAAGAGTTTGTTCCAAAGGACATCTCACTGGAATAAAGAAAATACTGGTGATGAATGATATGCACCATAAAATTTCTGACTGGCCTGTGGAGTCAAGTACCTACTTCTAGTTCAGCAGCACTTTGACATTTTCTTGGTAAATATTTTATGGTTTCATGCTTCAGTGAGTATATAAGGTGTGTGTGTATAAGGTAGTATATTTTATTAATATTGTTATTATTTTTATCATAATCATCATTATTATCATTATCATTATTATTTTTTAAAGGAAGAAATTTTGAATGGGCTGAAAGTAGAGGTGACTGTTAAGGTACACAATCCTATGAAACTCTTCAGCAAACACTTAACTTTAGAGATCCCTATTTTTTAGTAAATAGAACCACTCATGGATCTATTTTCTGTGCTTCAGTCACCCAGTGTTCAATTCTGTTAAATTATTAACTTAATAAAATTCTGTTAATCATTTAATCAGTATTAATTATGTTAACTAGTGTTTGACATGGGGTTAGAGAAAAGAAAAGGCATAGATTCGTATTCTTTTGAAATTTCATCTTAGCCTCCTAAAAGTATTATAAGATCTAAAAATATAGGACTGTAGAGTATTAAGTAACAGTCTTAAAATAAAATAAAACTGAGATGTATGCAAAGTGAGCAGCAAAATTAAAGCACCAGTATCTGAATATAGCATGTGCCACCCACTGTGAATAATAGTGGAATAGGTATTAATTTCACAGCCAACAAAGCTGAGGCTACAGCTTGTGGGCCCTTGAATGCTACTCCTCCATTTCATATTTGCTTATCTGTTAATTCCGGATTACTTAACCCCTTGGCAGAACCTACCCAGCCACACACAATTATTAAAGGCCTGATTTTCCTCAGAAGTCAATATACTTTTTACTCTCACTTCTCAACATGGTTGAGACCTAAAACGGTAGCAAATTTGAATAACCAGTTACATGTGGGGGTATTTTTGTCAAAGAACAAGAAAGAAAGTTTTAAGGTTTAACAACACTGAAATATTGTGGGGACCATGAACCTTGAGCTAGTTATTGCTCTGATGAGGTAAGGGTGTCCACTTCTAAAGGCAAGAAGGTGTACAACATGATCAGCAGATCAAAAGTGAATAGAAGAAAATCAAAGCATAGACTATTGTATGCCTTTCATGCTTATCAGAAAGATGAAAATCATAATCTTTGGGAAGGAATTGGTATAGTAAAAACCAATATCACTTTAGCAAATGCAGACCCACAGGGATAGGCTGAGGAAAACGCATATATAAAAATAAAGTCACTGAAGACCATTCCACTCTCATAAAAAGAAACACTTTCACATGTGACAAATCAAAGTTTGGTAGTCAAATGACGAAAATCTGTAAAAAATATATATAATAAGAAAAACTAAAAGATACAAGAAGCATGCTAGACTAGAAAAGTCAACCAATGAACATGACTGTCACCCAGCATTTTAGATGAGTTAGGCTGTTCACCTCCAGTTTCAGACAAAAAAAAAAAAAAAAACCAAAAAAATAAAAAAAGTAAGGCATGAATGGAATATAAAAGAAGTTCATGAGCCTATGACAAGTCATGGATTTCCATTTTGGCAGCTGGCTCAAGATGTAGAGAAACATTAGAGTATGCTACTCAGCAAAAGGAATTCATGCCTTTCTCTCACTGAAAATGGATGAGGTTATGAGGTCAGTGTTTTGCCTTCCTGAGTCAAATTTCATACTGCTCAAACTTTTTCAAGATGCACCAGCTTGTGTTGTGTGACCCATTACCATCATTAGGCTCTTCAGTCACCAGCACAGCAGCAGCAAAGATTAGTCCCTTAAATAAGAAGCAACAAAGAGTTTCATTAATTCCTTTAATGTTCCTTCTACACAAAAATGCATTTCTTTAATATATATTTCAAAAAATGGATTTGACAAGACAGCATTTGCTGCAAAGCTCAAATTGTCATGAAATTTACATTATAAAGGTTGACAATATGATCATTATATTTAAAACCTCTTGAACAAGATCCTTTCCACATGATGTCAAATTACTTGAATTCAGGAGGTGTTATGGCCCATCCTGATGTTCTGCAGGGATATTTCCAAAGAAAATCAATCTATTCTGATGCTATTTATTCTCTTGTGGTGCTCTCAAAATTCATGTTGCAGGAGTTAAGCATAGATCTTCTTTTGAATTTGCCATGTTTTATGAACACTGCAAAGATTGAAACTATGTAAATAATGGCCAGAAGAATTTATTTTTAAATACATGATAAAGGTGGTGTTAACTCTGCCTTTCCTTCAGACAACAAAATGGACCAATCTGTGTGAATAAAAAAAGTATTTTGTCTGTCTACAAGTTAGAAAGTGTGCAGAAATATATGAACATGTACACAATGATAAAACATGGAAATTTCACTCACTTTACATTTCCACAGTGTTTCCATTGTTTGTTTTTCTTAACATTTCACTTCTGAAATCATGAGTTTATGGGAGCTTCTAAATAGCACTCTATTCTCTATTTTAGGAAAAAAATTGTGGGAGGAAAAAGGACACAGAGGATGTTAGCCCTCACAGAATGTGGCTGTCTTGGTTCTGGCCAGGAAAGGATTATTTTTTGCAGTAGTCACAAGGGGGCATGGCTAGAACACAGAGGTTATTCTATACCACATCTTGTCATTGCCAGGGGGCAGGGAGAAGTCAGTCTTTTCCAGAGAGAAGGGATTTCCTTTCCTTTGAGAAAACAGGGTGGAAGGAGCCGCTATCTATTATTGTGTGGTTTTTTCTGTGGGAATCAATTCTCTTCCTACACCTTTTGTTATTAATATTGTTGCTGTTATTGTTCATTTTCATATCTCATTGATGGTTTCAGTAAAATGTTCTAATCCCAGCCTGTGATCTTTGTCCTTTTTGGGTCCAGATGGAGGGGGGCAGGAGAGGGAAAGCAGTGTGTGGGTTTTTTGGTGGGAGTACTAAATTGGAGACTACAATTCCTAAACCACAACAGTTTTCAACTGCATGAGATATCATTTTCTGGAGAGTCAAAACACAAATATAAATAATACCTCTCTTTTTTCCTTTTTGTATACAAGCAAAACATAAGAGATTTCAGAACCTGTCCCAGTGTTTTTCCCATAAATTAATGCATAATTTCTTGTAGAACTGAGATTTGTACCCAACAATAGACCTGTGTTATTCTAAGCTGAATAGTTTTTTCTGTAACAAATAGCAAACTATGAACATATCTGTAGGAGACCTTAACCCAAGCAAGAACTGAAGACCATAACAAAAGGTAAACAGAATATAACCAATCAGTTGCTTTAAGATAATTATAAAAACAAGGAACGACTGTTTTTCAAAGCATTAGAAACTTAGTTAAGATCTTCCATTGAATTCTAATAGAGAAAACACAGTCCTTAGATATCCAAGATGAAACATCTCAAAGTGAAAATAGGTATTTAAAAAAATTTAACCCTAAGCAAAGGCAATAAATCAGCTTAAAATATAGAATCACAGAATCACACATTCAATTATGTTGGAAAAGACCTCTAAGATCATCAAGTCCAATCTATGATCAAACACCACCTAGTCAACCAGGCCATGGCACTGAGTGCCACGTCCAGTCTTTCCAAACCTCCAGGGACAGTGACTGCACCACCTTCCTGAGCAGCCCATTCCAATGTCCAGTCAGATGAATATGAGTACAGATGAATATGATAAAATTATCAATACATAATCATGTCTAGAATTATTCCAGTTAATGATAGTAGGAGAAAAAAAATCCAAATCAGGACAAAACCTCACGCACCTTTATCTCAATCCACAATTAAATCAAATTATCTGTTAATTGCAAAAAGGACAATACCTGTGTACATGTACAGTCTGCAGCATGTGATAGCATCCAATACAATCAGAATATATTTGAGTTGAGTAGAGGCTTATACATGAAGACTGGAGAATTAAAAGACATTTCTGAATCTAGGGAACAGAAACCACAGCATGTCAGCTGGGGAAGGTATGGTATGAGAAATTCAGTTGTGATGAATTAATCACTATGAGAAGAGTGAGATAAAAGACTTGCACTATCTTTGACTTATTTTTCAGCCCTTGTTGAGAAAAAGGATGATATTCTCCTGCTCATGAGATATGCAATTCCAGAAGTCTGCAATCTAAACTTTTCTGTAACAATTAATTTATTACCACTGCAAGTAACATTTATCTGAATCAGGACGCTAGAAAAGCTACTATCCAGTTACATCTCTTTTAGTTTTTACACCACAGACTAGTTAGCCTTAATCCAATAACACAATTTTACTCTGACACAGCACTTCTTGCAAGGATTTTGCAAATAAGAACTCTTTTATATTTCATCATGGTGTGCCTCATAACCTGCCATCACAGGCAGCAAAAGAAGAGGTAGGTTGGTTGCTATAGGATTTCTCATGCTACCTCATCAATTCCTTATTTTCCAAAGAAAAAGACCTACCACGATGTTTCTCATCAATCCATTAGTTTATGCCTGTGCTTCCGTTCTTTTTTGACCTGAAAATTGACGTGTGCTTACAGCAGGCATTTTGTTATTCTTTAGGATTCCACATTTTTCAGTTGTTTTCTGTCCTGCTGTCTAGTTGCCCTCTCCTAACAATTTTTATACCCTTCTGTCAAATATAATTGAATCTGATCAACAGGGTTGAGTCTGAAGGCACTTAGGTTCCTACAGATGTCATGAAAATTGGCATCTGAAGAGAGAAATAGGAAAAGATGAAGCACAGGCAAAATTTTTCTTCTTCCATTTTGTAAGCCAGTCAGCACACACAGAGCCTAAGCAGTCACGGTAAGTACTGCCTTTGCCAAGTACTGTGCTTGACCTCATTGCAGGAACTGGGTAGAAATCTGACTATTCTTACCTATGATATCAGTAAAACCTCCTAGCTATCAACTTCCCTGAGTTCTGTGAAGCTGGTCCCCTCGGAGACACAGGTGCAAGATGTTGCCGATGTGCTGACAAAAAGACCTATTTCTCTCTGAAACACAGAAAAGGGAGGCATACAGGTTCTCCAGCAAATTACCCCACCAGACAAAGAGGTGAGAATACAGCTTGTCCCACGTCAGCAAATCCCCTGTTTAAACCTACATAAGAGCCCTGGATCCTGTGCAATTTTCAAAATCCAAAAACTACTGGTCTTTTGTTCTGTGGTTTCTTTTCTTCATTTAATGTGTATTCTCTAGTTCTTATCAGAAAAACAGCCCTGACCATTTATCACATTTCAAACTTGGAAATCACTTGTAACCGTTATAATTGTGAGTTAAACCACACCTGATTCTGCTTCTAGTTAGAATGCTGATTTACTAGAGTTTGACCCATGTCAGCTCTAGTTGCTGTGTTTATTTAAAAATTCTTGTAATGACCAGCCTGGAGTTTGCTCCCTCCTTCTCGATATAGCTAAAAAAATTATAAGCTGACAGTTCACTAAACACCTGACTTGTTTCAACACTTCTTTCAGCACACTTCATTTTTAATATACTGCCATTGTAAGTGTCTTTTTCCTACCCTGTTCTATACACGATGAGGTCAGGTCAATGAACAGCTGAAGCCTCTTTTTTGTTTTCCCCCTGAGTCAGTAATAATGAATGTATTGTTTGTGAAAGGTTTAGAGCTGATAGCAAAAATAGAGGTAGCACTAATCTGGCCTTTGGCTGTCAGAGCAACTTGATTCTGAATTCATTGCAAGGGGGTGAGAACCACCATCTCCTGGGTAATAATTCAATCCTATCTTTCTGTTCATTGAGCCCATAGACTTCCTTTGCCACATTAATTCCACTTGAACTATAATAACCTCCTGGCTGGGAACTGCTATTGATAAATCACAAGAGAAACTCACAAACTGACATCGGAGGTGGACAAGCAATTGTGCACAATAGAAAAATTCAAAATGAAGTGGGATCAATAACTAGCATTGTCAGGGAAAAAAGTATAGCTTTTTTTCTGATTTTAGACAGATTAAGATATTCTACAAGCACTCTCACTACTGGAGATTTTGAATACCTGGTACTATTTTACTTGAGGCAGAATTTTTCAATCAACTATTAGTTAATTAAATATGAAACAATCCAAATTACATTAACCAATGCCTGCTTTCACTCCAGTTCACAATATCATAATAATACCTTGTTCATCTGTCTCTTTATCTATTTTTACAGAGTTTTATCCTTCACTCATGCAGGAGCTCTCAAGATCCTGCCCTGGAGGATGCCCACTGTATTCAGTGAGTCCCTGAATGATAACAATCAGACTGTCAGGAAAGAAATAATCTATGGTTACTTATTTATTGGAGGGAAAATGAAACTTGCAACCTACTTGTCCATAACTAGAGCACATCTATTGCCATTACATGCCGTCCTCACCTCCACCTCATTTTAAATTTCCTGTTGCATTTTATATGCTGCATCTTTTCCCCAGTGGCTCTGATCTTCAAAAACTTACGGGTCTGTATAACTTCATTTATGCAAGCAATCCAACCGAAATCAAAAGGACTATATGCGGCTAATGAAAATATGCATGGTTTATAAACCCAGGAGAGACAAAGGACTTAATGATCTCTTCAAGGGTGGATTTCATCTAGTAAAATGCTCATGGCTGACACAATTCCAGGATAACACAAACCTTGAGCAACTTATTCATAATTGATAAGGCTGATCAATATTTGGCAATCCCCCCATGAAGTGCATCCAGGTTCAGGCTCCAATTTATAAAGAAAACTACAAAAAAACCCACCCAAACAAAAAAACCCAAACCAAAACAAAAAAAACCCCAACAACAACAAAACCTGCTTAAAAAAGGCAAGCACCTGGGATTATTATTAAAAAAAGGAAAACAGAATTGGTAGTTGATATTTTCATTTTAAATTTAAGACAGATGTTTCCCCTAGTAATAAGACACATATATTCCATTTGAAAGAAAATAATTTGAGTTTCTGTTTTCATTTTCTCTTTAGTACAACTTGTAAAACAAATATTTTTTTAAATTACTTCATTTTGTTTTGGAGCTTCCCATGCTAGAGAAACCATTTCCCACAACCTGTGGTGCTTAACTTCCATTTTGCATATGTCATTTAATTTACAATTTCCAAAGGTACTCTGGTAGTCAGTGAAGTACACATTTCACTTTGAACAGGTTTTTGTCAAGGGGGTTTTTTGCCACAGCATAATACTTTGCTCCAATTACTCTGAAAGTTTTATATTTTGGGCTTGTTAGCCATCTGTATTTTTTTCTTTTTCTTTTTTCTTAATTCTTGCCCCACCCCCCTCAGCCCCCCGGACACATTCTTTCTTTTCCAATTCTCAGTGGATCTCAGAATTTCACAGAATTGTTCACATTGGAAAGAACCTCTGGAGATCATCCAGTCCAACCCCCCTGCCCAGGCAGGGTGACCGACAGCAGGTGACACAGGAACATGTGCAAGGGATTTTGAGTGTCTCCAGAGAGAGGGACTCCAACACCATTCCAGGCAGCTGTTCCAGTGCGCTGCCACCCTCAGTGTAAAGAATTTCTGCCTCAAATTATGGTGGAACTTCTTGTGCTTTAGTTTATGGCCACAGCTCCCTGTCTCTTCTTTGGGCACCACTGAAAAGAGTCTTACACTCTGCTCCTGGCACCCACCTTTGAGATATTTGTATCTATTGATGAGATCCCCTCTCAGTCCTCTCTCCTCCAGACCAAACAGGCCCAGCTCCCAGAGTCTCTGCTCATAAGAGAGAAGCTCCAGCCCCCTGATCATCCTTGTGGCTCTCCACTGGACCCTCTCCAGCAGCTCCTTGTCTCTCCTGTGCTGAGGAGCCCAGAACTGGACACAGCACTCCAGGTGTGGCCTCACTGGGGCTGAGGAGAGGGGAAGGGTCACCTCCCTGGAGCTGCTGGCCACACTCTTCCCAGTGCACCCCAGGATTCCATTGGCCCTCCTGGCCACAGGGGCACTGACAGCTCATGGGCAGCTTGTGATCCACCAGGAGTCCCAGCTCCTTTCCCACAGAGCTGCTCTGTAGGAGGTCAGCCCCAGCCTGTGCTGGCACTTGGGGCTGTTACTCCCCAGGTGCAGGACCCAGCACTTGCCCTTGTGGACCTTCTACCCAACTCTCCAACTTAACAAGGCCTTGCTGAATGGCAGAACAGTCTTCATGTGTATTAGCCACCCCCCTCCGTTTTGTAGGACTCACAGGTAAAATTTCATTCAACAACATGAGATGCTATCACCTATGATATAGACCACCTATGTACCTTGAAAAGTGTCTCAGAGCTGCTGCCTCAGTGATGTGAGGAGGACAGTACCAGAGAAGTCCTCCTGTGTACACTGATGGCCACAGGGGAACAGTGGCACATGGCCTGCAGAAGATCACACTGGGTAACTCACAGAGATTAGAATGATAAAGCAGGGTGCAGGGTGTGTTAAGAGATCAACTGTGCTGAATAAAGGCTAAAAAAAAAAATAAATAGGATGAATACTTTCACTCCACTGGGAAGATGAGAACTACTTAATATGTTTGTGGGCATCCCTAGAATAGATTTTTAATCAACAATTCTCATTTACTGGAAGAGTGAACCTATGAACAGACTAATACTACTGAGTGACATTATGGGCCATTCATATGCTTAACTTGTCTGAAAATTTGAGCCACCAGTGAAGAATTATTATTGATTTTTCAGGCTGTCTTTGTTAAATGCCTGATATACTGTACCATTCTCTTATTCCACTCCACCTCCATTGTCACTGATATCAAAATGAAACCCACCTATTTTCAAATCAATCATGCCTGATAAAACTACTCAGAGTAAGATGATGTGCATCATATTTACCCACTGAAAGATGGAATTTCAATCACTCAGAAAATTACATTTTATTTATTTATTTATTGCTTTTGATAAACTGGGAACTACTGCAGCAATTAATTGAAGCTATTTAACAAACACTCTATGAGGCAGGAACATTTGCCTTGTGGTTGTGATGTTGAACTGAGCTGAAGAGTTGTCATTTATGCTTCTGGTTTTGGCAAAGTCTTCTCTTGTAACTTCAGCAAAAGTGATCAATTTCTCTGGACCACAGCTCTGGCAATAAAAAATTAGCTGCAAATTTTCTGTTACTTAAAAACTAAGGACAAAATGCTACTTTTTGTGTGTAGGTAACTATGCAGACATATAGGAAAGTTGAAAAAGCAACAGTTAAAGAAAGAGGGTTTGTCATAGAAAATAAAAATGTTACAGTATCTGCATGTGTGCCTGGGGTCCACCAGTCAGGAACAATCCCCAGAAATTATCTTAGCAGTTCAGGCAGAGAGAACGAGATGGAGATTTCACATTGGGTGTCTAATGAGCAGTGAATTTCCAGGTCATCAATACTCCATCATCTTTGGCACAGTAAAACCTCAGTAAAATAATAGACCCAAAAATCTCTAGGAGTTTGAACAGATGCAAAAAGGAAAGAACACCTTCTTCCTGAGTTTTCCAATTGACAAAGACCTAATATTGAGTATGAAATAGCATACTGGCAGATGGAATAGAAGGGGAAAAATTCTTTCATTGAAGGCTTATATTTACTCTAAAGGACTTGAATTTTTCAGTCTATTTTACACGGTCTTTGTGTCAAAATCTGAACTCCAGAGTTTTCATATAGTTTGGGTAATCTTAGGACACATGTCCCAAGAGAGGACTTTCTACACTGTCTGAAGAACCAAGAGAGAACCCAGGAGTAAACCCATGTCTCCTTTGTATGTCATGCTACAAATAGGAGTAGCTGATGAAAGTAAAGCAGTAATGACTGTTGCAGAATATCTTAGGAATATGCTGTGTCCAAAAAAATCAATTGTAAGTCTATTGTTACAAGCAATACAACTTTCTTTAGTAACTTGTAAAATCATTTTGGCAGAACTGTTTGCAATGTATAAGTTCTATCATTAGGTTTTGTCCTTTGGTTTAGATTTTTCCAAAAATTGCTGCCATAATATTCCAAAATACTTCTATTAAATTAATATTTTTCAGAAACCTTTTACATTGTTTACATTGATTTGATTTATCCAGATTTCTGTGATTAAAAATGCAAAATATTTTCTCAGCAACAGATCTTATATGCATTATTTTCTGCAGCCTCTGCAATGAGCCAGTCCTCTCAGCTAGTTCTCTCCATTAGCAAAGTTACTTCAACTCTAATGGCATAAACAAAAAGACATAACATAATGCCTACCTAAAAAAACATAACCAAATATATATTTTAAGGCTTTTGTTTCTTTTACTCTGCAATATTGTCTGACATGTAGAAGAAGACATCTTCTTATATTAAATTATCTTTTCCACTTCAATTCACCTAATTTTTCTTACTGTGTTTCTTACTGAAATGAAATATACGTGACTCTGTCCCAGGCCCTCTCTGCAGTGTATTGATTTTCCCATAGCTGTTTGGAAGAGCATATTTCAGTCTTTTACTGAATGGACCATTTCTGAGGCATTAAGGGCTCCTAAATAATAGTTCACTTCGTTTAGCCTGAGAGGAACAAAGCAGGTTGATACCAGGAGGTAGATGGTGTGTCTGAAGTTCAGCCAGCAACTTTGTCTGACTCAGCTCTTTCCAGGCTAAACCAGAACTGCCAGGGTGTTAAGAGGAAGAACTTGTTCCTGATGGGTTTTCACATTATTTCACAGCAGAATGTGACCCAAAGGCTAGGTGGAAGAATTAGGTCTCTCTTGCATGACTCCTGAGACCAGAACTCATGATATTTACCAAAATGAATACGGTGAGTCCAAGAAATTTATCAATGAATACAGGGAAGTAGTTGAGAAGTACTGTTATGAATATTTTCAGTACCCAGTCATCTATACCCTTATTTTTCTATGTAATTAATATTTTTTGTTGTCCAAGAAAAGCAGCTTGTTTACAGATTTTACCCTGTTTCTAAACTACTACATGGCTCCATTTTAAGCAGATTACACCTTGGAAGCATTGTAAGGCAAAAAGGAGAAACTCGTGGTGCACATGTAGTATTTAAATATAACTTACATGTTCACAAGGATTTATGAATAAGTTTTCTCTCAATAAGAGGGAAGAAAATGTATGAATTCATACTAGATCTGGAATATATATGTATATACATCAATAGGTTAAAGTCTTAAAACTCAAAAAGTCCAGTCATAGTTTCCATGAGTAAAGGACTATTTCTTTTACACATTTGTGAGAACCAAGATGATTGATAGAGCCAAAATAATCTCAACATTTGATGGCTAAATACCCTCTTCTCTAAGAACTCTAAGACAGTATCCATTATCTGAAATTTTACTAAATTGCTAGGTTCTTGATAATGTTTTTTGTCTCTCTTTTTTTTTTTTTTTTTCTTTTTTTTTTCTTTTTTTTTTTTTTTCCCTCAAGAGGTCTGTCCTATTATGGTCAAAATGTCTATAAGAGAGTTTCTTCTGGAGCACAACATATTATGTCTAACAGAAGCAGTAAGAAAAACAACAATTCCATAATGCTATTCAATTTCCTCTGAATAATAAAAAAGGCAAAAAACTCCCCAAGAAACAAAACAAACACAACCCCTCCTCCCCATAAGTAGAGAACCTGGGGATAATGACATTAATTGCTAATAGGAGCAAATATTTCATTTCAGGTAAGAATTTTTTCC
>VWYP01000361.1:35098-55435 GCA_013400435.1 Pycnonotus jocosus
AAAAACCCTCTTTTCCAATCTTTCGGATTCAGTTAAAACATGGAAAGGGATTTTTTTTTTTTTTGGTAGATAAATACACTGCAGTGTTTGTAAATGATCACCCACAAACACACCCATCCAGATACATCAAAGTGGCTGGTTTCCATACATTTCTACCAACGATTGCACCAATTATTTCTGGACCATATGCATGAAGGTCACATATCTGATCCTTGTATGGCTGCTACTGAATTCATGAAGGGATAAGGCTTTATTTCTATTCCATAATTTTACATCCAGATGGGATTAAAGGTCTAGCATGAGCTTCTGTAGGTTTGTGAATGAATCTGTGCATCTCAATTTTTTTTTTAAATTTATTTATTTTTTTTAATTGCAGCTGCCCCAAGAGTAGCGTAGCACCCTGGTACTGGGGTAGTTCCAGGAGCTGATTGTTGACTGAAACCCCCTGAAAACTGACTCTGTCTCTGGTCAGTGACCTTCCTGAAGTAAGGAGTCAGCACAGGGATGGAATAGTGACATCCACTGACAGGTCCCATAAGTCACAAAGGATCAAGATTAAGAAAAAAAAAACAATGAGAAATTTAGAGAAAATCAATGTCATTTTATTCAAAGAAACATTTGTTTGAGTTCATGAGCACCTGCTAATGGCTGAGAAGAGAAATCCAGATGCATAGAGGAGGCCAGAGACGACTCAGAATCTTTGGTTAAATTGGTAGACACAGGAAGGGAAGTATTCTTGATATAAATGCTGTCAAGCCCTGGACACTGTAGAAAATTAGTGACATCTCTTGTGGAATTTCATGTAGAACTTAGGCTACAATATGAGGGATTGTAAAAAGAATAGCACAATAAACAACATGTAAGTACAGGAACCAGTCAGTTCAGTAGGAGAAACACGCAGGATCAAGAGATGAAGTAGGCCTGATGCTAGATGTATGTGAGGGAGATGGAAGGATGAAGAGTGACACACCAGGCAGCAGGTGAGTCACACTTTCATGGAAGAGAAAACGAATGTAGCAAACCTCCACAAACCTTGAAACCACAACTAGGAAGAGATTAGGGTAACTGGAGGTTCAATAATGGACTGCCTTGGAAGTTGCTCCCATTTCCTGTATAGAATCAGAGCTCAAGGGTTTAACAGGATGAGATTAACCTCTGCTGGCTACAGAGATAGGGTGACACACATAGTGACTAAGGCATCTCTGTCCTTGAGAGGTGATGTTGGCGCCAGGACTTTTAGGTCACACACATATTTCTGTTTCCTATGTCATGCACAGCGACTACCTATAGGTATTACATGAATTGACAGCTGACTGGTTATTAATTTCTAACTCCTGAATTTACGTGAAGTTAATTTGTTCCTTGAAGCAGTCCTTAGGCCATATTACTCCCTGTGGTGTAGTGATGTATGTTTAGCAAGACTACAAAACAATACTTTCCTGTAAATGGGAAATGCATTTTTCCTGAAGGCTGTTCAGCTTCCTAAATCATGCCCATCCATCCTCCCTGAGTGAATAATGGGACTCCCAACAAGTCACAGGTGGGCAGGGAGTTATGTATAAGATAGAGACAGATTTCCAGGATTCCCACACATCAAAGAACAGCACAGCACATGCTGGTGGCATTTCAGGTCGTGGAAGGTGTTTGCTGCCAAAGTTTCCCATTTTGCTTTACCCTCTGGATCTGAAATCTGTCTGCAGAGTTAGTGGCTTTGCTCAATATTCACCATGCATGGCTGTGCCAAGCAGGACTGTGCATGGAGTGAGCTGGGGCTGTGCCTTCTGCAGCAATGATGAAAAGCTTCATTTTGGAAAATATGGGTTTGGGACACTTAATATCTCTGTCAGTATGACAAGGCTAACCTGTGCCTGATGAGCCTTACTCTCCTGGCAGTTCTATTTCACCTGTTTCTCCTTTCTTCTCTTTCTTGTACTTCTTTCCATACAAAGCATTTAACCCTCCAATACAGGTATCTTACATTTTTCAAAGTGCATGTACTCCCTGCCTCAGGCCAAGATAATACTTGGCTGAGAGAGGGCTGCACGGTAATTAAATACTGGTTTATTGTCATTTGTGTGCCATAGTGTCTGTTCTTGTCCAAGTGCTCTGACACAGAACAGCCACATTTGAATGCATGAGTATGCTTAAAGGCACATCTTTTTAGCTATGCCTGCACCTCCCACCCAAGAACTGTGTGTTGAACTACAGATAATTTGTGTATTTTACTTGTTTCACATGCATTTAGCGTACACCAGATTAGAGCATTTATCAATGTAGTGTGTTGGAAGCTGTGATAGTGGGAGAATCAAAATACTCAAGTAAGCACAGTGAAGATATGCAAGTGTAGACTTCCATGTTCTCTCAGACAACTGAGTTGCAGATGTCACCACCCTGCAGGGGGTCAGAGTAGATGACTTTTAGAAGTAATTTCCAACCCAAACCATTTCTATGATTCTATGATGCAGATTAAGCTTTCAGGGACCCAAACTGTACATATTATGTAATTATGAACTAGCATTAGTCTTTTAAACCTATGCATGAAGATGAAGAAATAGGGCCTTTAAAAGAGGAATTTATCAGGTAACCTACTTTGATTTCATTTAAAATCTGCCTGTAATAATAGATGGAGAAGAGACCGATGGAAGGGTGCCGTATGTTTTCATGTTCCAAGTCTATGGGCTGCTTTTGAAAAACAGAATAGGATTTAATAAAGAAGATGCTCAAAACTTGTTTAATATTTGTATGGCAAGAGTGTTTACAAGTTCTGAATTTAACAAGATTTGAAAAAGTACTTAATATTTTTGAAGCTTCACATCAAGAATATTTCTTTTGTTTTCTGTACTCTAGATGACCAATAATTTTATCATCAATTACAAGAGTGGAATAAAGTCAGAGTATCTCACAGTATTATTAATTGCTGTCTTTGTCTGCATTGTCATTTAAATTGTAAAGAAAAAGTACTAAATAGATTATAAATGAAAATAAAAACCATATTTCTATTTTCCAAAGTAGTATACTATTAAAAAAAAAATTACATATTTTCACTTCAAAAATTCCCTCTGCTTTCCATTACCATTATTTGAAACCACAAGTCTTCTTCAGATTTTTCTTTTGTGTTTCTCTAAAAATTGTTTCTTTAATATTATTAATCTATATGACAATTGTTTTAATAACATTCTAAAAGTATGTAATCTTTAAGCATTTAAAGATTTGAGAGCATCATTCAAAATAAATCCACACATTCACATAAATGTTATGAGTTCCTACTTTTTTGAAATTCCTCCTCTCAAATTAGATACTAACAAAATTCTTCCAAGAATATAATTTGTGTCTATTTTATAGTAGAAGCATATCTTGCTGACATGTCTGTTCCAAAGATAATTCCTATCTAAGTAGTAAGAAAAGAGCAAAGAAAGGAAAGGTGGAGTCATTTTAGAGTAGACAATGTCACTTAGGAATTTAAATCTCAGAACAATGTCTACTGTACATTCTTTTTGAAAGAATGATCCATTGTGAATACATAAAAATAACATCACAACAATGAGAGTCCGCATAAACTCACTCTTACAGTGTCAGATATCTGTTATGTTTACACTATGAAGGTAAAATTGCTAAGGAGTTTTTCTACCATCAGCCTCTTGTTTGTTTTTGCATTACAGATCTATTCCGTAAGAGCAAGAAAGCTGGCAGAGATCCATCATCAGTTACTATCATGGACAGAACAGACTGAGCTTAGGGAAATAAATTGAATTTATTACAATCAAATGAGAGTAGGATAATAAGAAATAAAACCAAATCTTAAAACCACCTTCCCACCACCCTTCACTTCTTACCAGCCTTAAATTTATTCCCAGTTCTCCAGCTCCTCCCCAGGCAGCACAGGGGCACAGGGACTGGGGTTATGGTCAGTTCATCACAGGTTGCCTCTACTGCTTCTTCTTCCTCAAGGAGAGGACTACTCACACTCTTCCTCTGTTCCACTGTAGGGTTCCTCCCACAGATGACAGTCTTGCATGAATTCCTCTAAAGTGAGTCCTTCCCATAGGCTGTAATTCTTCATGAACTATTCCAGGGTGAGTACAGGGTGAAGCCCCTTTGGAACAAAACACTCCAGTGTGGATCCCCTTTGGGGTCCCAAATCCTGCCCGCAAACCTGCTGCATCATGGGCTCCTCTCCGTGGGGTCACAATCTCCGTCAAACATCCATCTGCTCCAGTCCTCCATGGGCTCCAGGTGAACCTCTGCTCCACCATGAGCCTCCATGGGCTGCAGGGTACATCCCTCCTCATCATGATCTTCACCATGGGCTGCAGGGCAATCTCTGCTCTGGTGCCTGGATCACCTCCTCCCCCTCCTTCTTCACTGACCTCGGTGTCTGCAGAGCCATTTCTGTCACATATTCTCACTTTCTTCTCTGTCTGCAACTTGTTTCTATGCAGCAACCTTTTCCTCTTCTTGAACACATTAGCCCAGATCCATTATCACCATTGCTGATGGGCTCAACTTTGGCTATCCACAAGTCCATCTTGAAGCTGGCTGGCATTGGCTCTGTCAGATATGGGGGAAGCTTCTGGCAGCTTCTCAAAGAAGTTGCCCCTGCAGCCCCACCACTACAAAAATGTCACCATGCAAACCCAATACATTACCTGTGCTAGTTGCTCATTCATTTCAGTTAAATAATTTCATCACTATCAAAGTCAAACTTAAAGATGAATCCTAATATTCCTATATTAGCATTTTCAGAACACATGTGATCAAGATTCTCCTGTAACTGTTCTACAGAGAAACAACCAAGCAGGCACCTGCTTTTCATTGTTCTGTCCTCACCAACCAGGGTTCATTGCTTCTTGGCATCTCTTTGTCCTCACTGTATGGTAATGTGATGCCAAGGTAGTCTCTTTTCTATTCAGCTGTCATTCTTTTAACACTGCCAAGATCTATTCCCGTAATGCTTTTGAAATGAAGACAGTGGAGTGCATGCAAACTTTGCTAAATTTGTACCACGTGCAACACCATCTAGCATGGACAGTAAAGGAGAGGACTGGCCTCAGATTGTGGGCTCACCTAGAAATTGTAAATTGTATTACAGAGGTCAATAGGCTGCAGGATCAGAAGGACAAAAGTTGTCCTTGTACCACATATCACACACTGTTTGGGTGGGCAGACTTCCTCTCAACTGAAAACCTGGTGTCTGATCCTATACATTTCTGTCATCTTGGCTTTTACTGCTAATTAAGAAACTATAGTCCTGAAAGGTGGGGAGGTGCAAGTTGGCCAATTTACTGTTAAGACAGATTTCTCTAAACGACGTAAGTCCACAACAGAGGCTTTTTTTTTTTCCTGACCAATAGTACAAGCCAGAGAAAATGTATTTGGTTTGTGGAACCATAAATGCTTAAATTTAGGGATAATCTTTTGATACATTCAACAACATGTCTTAGTATGGAAACTGATAAGTGAGAGTGGGGAGGAAACAGCATCAGGAGAACATTGAAAACCAATTGGAGAAAGTTAAGTGGCAGAAAAATCAAGAGAATAATTATTTTTTTCCTGACATCTTTAGCATTGGATAGATAGAGATGAAGGTACCAGTTAAGGACAAAGTTGTCAGACTAAAGTGTCTGAAGTGAAGAATCTAAATCAATATTTAGACAACTGAGTGAGTGACCTGGATTTCAGAGACACTATGTCACTTCAGCTCACACTGACATAGTATTCATCACCTAAGAGTGTCATTAGATGCCTGAATGTGAATTATAACTACAAATGTGAATAATGAGATGCCTGAGGTTTGCCAAAGTATTAATAGAGTTTCATCATCATGTTAAAGCCAGGTGTTTTTTAGATACAATGGCAAGCATACAAAAAGTATGACAACCCAAATTCATATCAACAATTTAAGATTCCTTTAAAAAGCACATTTATTAGAAGTCATGTTCTTATCACAGGATGTGCAGAAGCAAAAGTTGCAATAAAAATAAGTTTTTGCTCTTTCTAATGAAATTTTATTCTCTTTGTGATTTTGTTTCCAATTTGATGCTTCAGATGTATCCTGGTTTTGAATGAGAAAAGTATTTTCTTAGGGGCACTTTTAATTACATATGAACTGATCAGAGATATTCAAGTACATTCAGCTTTAACACTGCTAAGGAAAGTGAAAGCAGTAAATAAATAGACACACCTTAGGGAATTGCTATTCTCTGAAGAGTGGAACATTGTTAGTAGGAGCATTGATTTTGTTTGACTTTTGCATGGCACAAAATGAGATTGACCCCAGAAAGCTGTTTTGGAAGACTTCACAGCCACTGACCACTGTGAATGCAAAATTTCCCACTTCTACCTTAGAAGCAATTTAAATCTATTTCAGCAATTGATTGTCTTGTCCAAGCAAATAATCACTGTTATTCCTATACCAGTTCACTGGCATTCTGTTTCCAAAGGGTCTGAGAGGTTACTTCACTGGTTCTATAATAATTAAGTAAGTATGCTTAATTTTTTTATCATATCAATGACACACAACTTTGTTTTAATTAGTTACCTTGACTAAGGTATAGTAATACTTCCTACCGACTTCAGCTGAGCTATACAACACCACATCAACTCTGAATTCAACATTTTTTTCCCACAGACATCAATTGATCTCTTGGGTTCATAGGTTTATGTTGCCACAAAGATACATTAATCACATGGCAGTGTCCTAAAAGTTTGTTGAACTATGTTTATATTCTGAAGATGTTTATATCAGGTTATCTATTTGATAGGTAACTTCATCTTTGAGAAGTTTTGTAACAGTTACCATGGATCTGAATCACTAAGAAAATAAGGGGTTTACATTTCTCTGAGGGGTATTTTACAAAGAAATGCCAGTGCCACAATAGGACACAAAGGAACGAGACTTCACTCTCTCTGGTTCAGCAAGAAGAAGGCATTTATTAATTTTGACTGCAATATATATAGAATTCTCAAAGATGCAAAGGATTGGAGAATGGTGTTGCCACCTCTCCAACCTCATTGGTGAAATTCAGAGTCTGTCAATTGACTCCTCCTAGAGGAGAACTATGTAAACAAGATGAAAACAAGTCTAAAAATATATATTATTTACATGATGCTGCATGAGAAACTCCATTGCAAAAATGCACACATCAGAAAGCAAAAACTCAGGGCAACATGCCAGAGCTCATGTTTTGGGTATAGAAAATAAGAAAAAAATTAACTACTCTTGAAAAGAGGAAGATGATATAACAGCAATACACAAGTGGAAAAGCACATTGATTCCGCCTGCTAGACTGATGTCCTGTCTTGCTTAGATGTGCACTGTCAGCTTTGTCAGCTTAGTCAACTGTTTGCTTCTTTAGTTCTAAGCAGCTGTCCATGTGTTTTATTTGGTAATAACTAGCAGAAATGCTTCTGTTGGGAGAGGGTTAGCTGAGGAGGTCAGTCTAGTGAATGTGTGTGGTAGCAGTCGAGATCATCAGGAGCATATCTCTACAGATTTCTTGTGCACTGCTTTAGTAGTTTTAGGTTTTGGTTTTAAATAGTTTTTGTTGTTATATTAGCAAGACCAAAATGGTGCAAAAATACTTTCCCTAGTGCATGCTTTAGAATTGCTGGAACATCTGTTTAGTGAAGCAAGGCAATTTCTCTCTCAAGAGACTGAACTCTATTTCTCAGTAGATCTCCCGACCCTAGAGGCCCAGAGAGTGAGAGACCATGTGGTTTTATGTTTGTTTAGTGTCTTTTTCACCAGGTGTAAACAAGGGCCTGATTCCACTTCTGTCTACATCTTAAAAGCTTTTCTGTTTAACCAACGCATTGAATTCCTTGTGTCGGTGTGCCATTTTGGAGCGCAGAAAGCTCTTGCCGTTGTGTGCTCCCTGCACTGAGCTACCTGGAGGTAGCTCCTCAGCACTTCACAAAGGAGCATTCTTTCCACACAGGGTCTTGAATTCCTTCTGAAAACCTGCAAAGGGAGTGGCAATGACTGTGACAGCAATGCTTGGTGGTGACAGTCAAGATGAGACCACCTTTGTTGGTTTATAACCCCTTGTAGGAAACACTAAAGCATAATAATTCTCAGCCAACACACCCTTGGAGATATATTCACCCAAGAGCAAAGAGTTGGAAGGCTCCAGTATTGTAACTAATTCTCTCTTCCATCCAGGTCTTTAAAGCCAAAATATGAAAAAAATATTCTCCAAGCTGCAGCTCAGCCCAGTAATAGGGGCCCAAACCAGCATGATCATGTGAGCATTCAGAAAAAAACTGAGGAAAAATTACCAATAAAACAAACAAAACAAATAAATGATAAATAAAACCCCCAAACAAACAAATTAGAAAGCCCACCACAAAATAAACAAGAAGTCCCCACCACAACTATCAACCAAACAAAAATTCCGAAACAGCTTTGAAAAGGCTGACATGACTAGGGGAAAAAAATGACAGGAAGATTTATTGTATAGAGAAAGAGCCAGGGAGGGCACAAGCACTGGCACTAGGTGAACTTTGTGTTCAAAAATACTTGGGCATTATTAGCATACAGGTTCAGATGTTGGTCCCATTATCTTTTAGCTGTTGAAACCATATGCACAATGTGCTTCTGTGTACTGTCATAAGTCAGCTAAAATATGTGTAAACATATGCTATGTCAGTCATTAAGGAGAAGGGTATAATTAAACTTTTAAAAGTGGCAAAGCATTTTGAAAGTAGCATATAATTTTTGAGAGTGGGAACATTTATGAAATGTATCTTTCCCTGAGTGTTTATACAGCCTGACATCTCTGGGTTTTTTCAGATCAAGAGCCCCACTGTGAACAAGCAGGCTTCAGACAAAGAAGGCAATTTGTTCTTTAGGTGTCATTTCAGTGAAAGGGAGAAGCAGCAAGAGAGAGCGGGAGAAAGAGTGAGAAGAGAGAGAAGAAGGGCACATCGTGTTACTGTACACAGTTCAGAAATAGACAGGATCTGGCAAAATTACCCTGGAAGGACTGTTAGAGGTGCCTAGTGTCAGAGTGCTGCTAGATTAAAATCTTTTATCTTTGATAGAGTGAAATAAGGGTTTAAAGTTTTACTTTTCATCAAATTAAACAGGCTCACTGATCACTTGGAAGCAATTGGATCATGTAGTCATAGTGGGAAATAGGCAGAGCAGGAAGATGCCAAGATCCTACCAAATGTTCATTTCCTTCTTTTAGTATAACCCCTACAAGTGAGAGATGTCAGGTATTTTTCAAAGATGTTAGCTTAAATGCTTTTAATTTTTTGGAAAAAATGCAAAGACTATAGGTTATTCTACCACGTACTAAGTCCAGGTGAGACATCAGGCTATTTTGGCTTAGCGAGTTACCACTCATGAGCTGAGCCATGATAATAATTTTATTTTCTTATGTAATAATTTCAATGACTACAACACAGTGAGATCTCAACCCACAGTAATAAAGAAAAAGTAACACTTCCTAGTACTTGCAAGAGACCAAACTCATATTCCAAGTGCCTCATTCAGCTGACATACATTTGAAAGGGATGAAGAGATTATAAGATTACTATCAGTGAACACAAACAATGATAGGGTGAATCCCAGTGCCTCTTCTCCTTCTGACAGAAGTATAGTATATAGACAGAAGAAAATGATTGTTCAATATATATTTTGTGAAAATATGGTGACCCACCTCTCTTTCTCACCACCCATGTTAGTTGCAAAAGTTCTCCTTCAGGTTAATTTATGTCTGTCTGCACAAGCAATGAAATCTCTATAGTAGACTTGTAAAGCAAATATAGAATAAACACATGGAAAGTAACCTTGAGTTACAGTAAAAAACAACAACAACAACAAAACCAACTTTGAAAGTTAAGAGGTATCTGAAAGTATTAGATATTTATGCATCATTGTGAAGTGCAAAGAGAGTTTCCTGAACTTGCGTCCACAAAGCTTTCTTATCTCTAGTTATTTGCCAAGCTGAACACATAGACAGATATTGCTGCAATTGTGCAAAACTCTCCAGAGAGACCATCCACTTTGCAGTGTCCAGTTCTGTTCCTGAAAATTTCAGCTGTGTTGGAGGTTGAGAGCTTGGAAATTTGACAATCTGTGACATAGGAAAGTCATTTTACAATCTCATTCTCATTTCCTTCCTTGAATTCTTGCAAATAGTCTGAATTGTTGAGAAGATTTTTCCATAATCCTAGAAGATTCCCAGGACTGCAGTTCAAGCCAAAGTAGAGAAAGTCAAGTAATAAATAAAATTGGTTTTAATGTCATGTAATGGTAATTTCAAGGTAAATTTATATTCACCACATTTATGTTGTAACTATGTTAACTGTTTAACTTAAATTTATTTCTCCATCACATTCCTTTGAATTTATATAATATTCTCCTTAGAGTAATTTTTGGTTTTAGTTTTATCTTGCTTTATGCCAAAGGCTCGCTCAGTATGGCTGAACACATGGGATACGTGCATAGTGAAATGTGTTGAGGTTTATGCTGCATTTCATAGTGATTTGAATCAGAGATATAAAGAAGACTATGTAGAAACAATAGTGCAAATTTTGATTTTGTCAGGGAGAAATTAGTATTTTCATATATAAAACCTGTACCTCTCTAATCCACACCATCTCTTATTATTCTGTATGCAGGCTTGAGTACAATAAAAATGCTGCATACGTGCTTAAAGTCAATCCTGATGATTTATCCCACTGAATTTAGCTACATTATTCCTATAATCTCTGGCAGATTAGGAATTTCTTTCACAGCAGCATTCAAAGGTCCCAGCCAAAACAAGACTGAGCAGTAGGAAAGTAGTCACTTGCATGTTTCTTCTGATCATCTATTTGAAAAAAATAATTAAGAAAAATCCTACAGACAAAAAGTCCTAGAGACCCTCATGCTGAGATTGAAAAACAAAGGGATGTAGTCAGACAGATAATTTCTTAAGACTGGGTTGGACAATAGCATTGTAACGTGCATTGGATAGGATGCTGCAACAGATTTTTCTTAAAATGGTTTTTTACTCTGTTCTTACTAAACTGCACTTGTTGATTTTTATCAGTAATATTGATCCTACAATAGACAAAGACAAAAATGTTGTAGCTACTGTGAACAAATTAATAGAAGCTTATGTGCCTGGATAGAGATTTTTTTCCTCCTGTTATCACCATCAACACAAATTTAGCACATGATTTCCACTGTCATGAAATACACATGACACTGTATGCAATATAGTTTCTAAGCTTGTTAGTCTTTAGTTGTGGTGATGCATTTTAAGCTTTTCTATGTTTCGTAGCTATTGTTTAGTTTGAGTAAATGGTTTGTTCTGTAACCCCTGCCCAAAATTTCACTTTGGTTTCTCCCTGGAGTTTGCATGTCAGTTAAAATCCCACACCCCCTGAAGCCCTGTCATTCACCTAAAAATCTTTCCCCTTCTTAGAGAAACTTCTAAGAAGTTGGTCAAATTATTGGTTGATTTCCAAATGTCCCCCCACTCTCCTTTTCCCAGTTGTGATAACTGTTGTTTGTCCCATCCTGGATCATCCCCTGTATTCCCTTATTGGAGCTTTTCTTATCTTTTGTAAAAGACCACCCCCTAATAAAAGCACGGTGCGCAGGCCTTTCGAGGCCCTGCATACCAGAAGATCCACCAGGTCAAGACCTCTGCCTGGTTGTATTCCACCATGGGACAATAGAACCCACACTCCGGGTGCAGGGACCTTCTTTCTACCTTCACTTGAGCCGTCTGGGGAAGTCTCTCAGTGAAAAGGACTCACAGAGTTCTGATATAGCAGCGAGCTATAAACTGAACCTTCAAGGCTGCCCTCTTGCCAGGGTTCGCTGGGCAGCATTGGAACAAAGGCTTACAGAGGCCGTAATATTTAGGTTTTTTGCATAACTAAATCCAGTTTTACTACAAGAAAAAATAATTTAAGTGGTTATTAGTAGCAGAAAGTAATTTTAAATTTAGAATCTGGGGAGCTGGACTCAGTGACCCTTATAGTTGCTTTTCAACTTGAGATATTCAATGCATCTATGACCTTAATTTTCTAATTACATTCATTTCAGTGGAGATCAAATGATTGGTTTACAAAATTTCAATCTTGTTATTATTATTTTAGATATTTCCATTTGTAACGAATAATGATGGACACAGTGCAGAGCTCACAGACAACGATGTCCTCTGAATTGACTATTAGCACTCAGTGGCATTCTGGGTAATTCTCTGAAAATGCCAATTCAGTGCTCTGCAGCAATCAAATAAGCAAATAAAACTTTGGGAATATTAGGATATGAAAATGGAAAACATGTTTATAAATCTTTCGCAAGGTCACATTTTTATTGTACAGTATTTCTGGTCCTATACTCCTCCTTTAAAGTAGATAGCAGAACAGAAAATTACATAAAATGCACTAAAGGTGATGAGAGAGGTATCCCCATGAGATAAAATAGGTAAAGTGGGCCATTTTTGAAAGAATGCAGTAGGATGAACATTATTATAGATAAAATCAATACATGAAGAATACAATAAAAGGATGACTATGCATTATATTAGCATTACAGTAACTCTACCAAAATTGAAATATTCCTCTGTTCTTACATTCCTAACATTTTAATAGCTCTCTCTTTTCCAGCTTTCCATATACTGATATATGTCATCTGTCTACCAGATCTCTCCCATAGTTGTAGTGACTCTATGTGAATGCTTGTTTCAGAGGGTGTTTTTCATGACAAGTCAAAGGCCACAAGTCAGCATGATTTTTGATCATTCAGTCATCTTTAAAAGGTAGCTGTACTTTTAACAAGTAATGTAGTGATAAGGTTAAGTAGTGCCATCTAAACTTCTATACTAAATTGTTATTACTTCTTTAAATTCTGGTTACTTGCCATGCAACTATACCAGACTTTTCCTAGATTATGATTTATTTGCCATTGGAAAAATATGTCTACAGACATGCTGCCAGAAGGAGCCAAAATTTGAAGCTAATCTCTGGATCTCTTGTGTGCAAAGGTCATTTTTTGTGACCTTTTATTCTACTTGGCAACACGCAATAGCATAACAATATCCACCATCATTATTTAATGGTTGGTGTAGATGATGGGATCTGTCTTAAACAGGACTTGTAATTAAAAAGACCACTGCATGAAATTCAAAACTTATGCAACTGTTTTAATCAATTTAATTATAATACATAAAAGGAACTTACTTGCTCAGATGATAGAGTTATCAAGGATTTTTAAAATTCTCTTAGGCCATAAAATATGTGTTTCCCAAATGTCCTGGCTCATTTTCAAAAAAGCAACCTATCCTTACAGGGCAAACCAGCAATGGCAGCTGCCTCACCCTGATGAAGCAATAGCATTCATTTGAAAGATGACCAAGTAGAGAAGGGATTTTAAAGAACAGTTATGTAGCCACACTGCAACAAAAAATAAGAGCAAATTGTTCCATTTTTCCTACCTGACTTCCTCGATTGTAACCAGCTTTGGAGCATCACTTCAGCACTGCAGTATCTTAATGCAGTGTACATTAAATGATATGATGAACACCTAGCATGTTCTTTTATTTTTCATCTCCTTTTCAGTATGAAAATCGTATGTGTATTATCTGGTTATTTCTTCTATGTTTGGGTTTAGTATCTTCTGCTACTAAATTTCAGGCATTAAGAGGTAGAAGCCCTACTCTCATCTCCTCTCCAACCCACATTTTCGACTCCTCTTTACCACTGCCGTTGCGCAACACACACTGGGCTGGAGATATATACCTTTACAGCAGTAAAACTAAAGGCCAAGGATCAGAGATTTATATTGTGAAAGGTAATGCTTTTTTGCATGTTCAAAGGTCATTATTCTACATGTTATAGTTTGTTACTGAGGCATTGCAGCAGTGGCCTACCCAGCTGCTGGTGTTATTCTGGGAAGGAAGGGAAGACAGAGCTCGCAGTGGCTCTCAAGCACACAGCTAGAGTTTCTATTCCTCCAGTAATGGACTGGTTGCATGCTGCTGCCACAAGAGGCTCTGCAGACCCAGAGACAAGGTGTGAGGCTACCTACAGAGTGCCTATGAGAAGTTAAAAGAAAATATCTTTGCATATATTTTCTGATTTTTGGACCTTCCTCTTGCTACTTGAGCAGAGTCAAAAGCAGAGCAAACCCTTTCTCTGTCTCTGTTGTGAGTTACTCTAAGACTAACCAGTTGTCTTTGTTGGAAGAGTGTTGATGCAAGTCCTATGAATATATTAAATCAAAACACAAATAGTATCACTGTAGCCCAATCACAAAAGCCAGAAAAATTTTTCTGCTAAAGCATTAGTTTTTAACCAACTTGCCTTACAGAGGAGATGTAAGGATCCAGGAATCACAAGTGTTGCCTGAATTATCATGGTTTTGTCCTTTCTTTTCTTTCTATTCTTCATAATACAACCTATATAATTGAAAATAGAAAGAAAAAAAAAAAAAAGAATGCTGGTGACATCAAAGCTGTTATTAGCAATGCTCAAAGAGATAGATGTTATTTTTTTAGAGGCAGCAGATGGTAACTCCCCAAGTTCCTATAGTCAGCTTTTGGAGTCCTGGCTAGAGAACCAAAAGGGCTCTGTGTCTTAGTACTTTATTCTACATTTAGTGCTGGGAACATAGACACAGGGCAGTGGAAAAGCCTTCCTGGAATACCATTATAGATCTTGCTACCATGGGCAATTATAGCAACTACTCTATCTCAGAAACTATAAAATATCTATTTTAAAGCTTCTAAGGGTCCTCACTCTTACTGCTCTGTCTAGAAAATCACAAACTACCTTCAGCATGCAAATAGATTGTAAAATAGCCACAAGCTAAAAAATAGTGATCACTGTACCAGAAAATACATAGCTAAAACATCTTTGACTACATTTTTCTGCTGGAAAGCATATTTTTTAATATTTTCCTGAATGGTGTTTTGCACTCCACTGGCCATTGCCATAGCCTTCTTCCCCAGCTGTTGGAGTTTGCTTTGGTTTTAAGGGCACGGATGGTCACATCAAGAAGTAAAATAAAAACAAGTTCCCCTTGCATACACATTGCCTTGTATGAAGCCACTAACATACTTCTTCTTGTAATGGAATTATTTCATCTGACATATTTGCTTTCTGTCCCAAATGGTGATCCTGCTGTGTCTCACTCATGTGGTGAGTCACCACTATTGTCTCCAATGATGGTGTGTTCCATTTTCATAAAGGTCCTTGAGATCTCCCCAGTTCAAAATGCCTGTTAATTCCAAATAGGAGAAGATAGATTTTTGAAGGTGCAAGATTCTAATGCAAAGTATTGTCTGCAATTCAAGTCTTATTGGAGGCAGACATGGTATTATTTATTTGGTAGCTCTGTTGTTTGACTCTGTATGTGTATAGAGACAGATTTTTAAAATCTGTGCTTTTTACTATACATGAATATTACTAACATGCATTTCATTTTACCCCAAGGAGTCATTTAAACCTCCAGAGTGAATTTACATTTATGCATGTTTCCTGTGAAATATATACTATTTATTCAGAGCAGCATGAGAGCTCTGGAAGAACCAGAAAACTGTAAATGTGTACGCAAGGTGAGTTGACACAGAAACAGGAAGGGAGATGCTGGATAGAAAGAAAATCTAAAAGTTGTAACTTTCTGTTTTGTCTGTGTCTTCTCTGTCCTGGAAATCATCCACTAGGTGTACCCTGGTTGTTTTCAAATAGTTTTCTCTGTCTCTACATAGTTCTTGCAGCGGATACTCACTCTAGAATATTTTGACCCTTCTCCATACACAAAAGTTGCCAATTACACTGTTCCATCCCCTATGATCACCTCAACAGTTCAAAATAAAACCTAGGAATCATCATTACTTTCAGCTTGTTGCTTCATGTAAACCTCTCCAATCTGAGTGGAAGCCATATAACAATACTGAAGGAGAAACTGCAAGAGTATCTGTAAATCACCCAAAGATGTGTTAGAATGATGCACAGAAGATTGACCAAATAATTATGTGGTTTTGAATGACTTTAATACTTTCCAAAAAGAAAATACTTTGGTAAAAAATATAGCAAGGATGAAGCACATTTAATCTATGTTGACTAAGCATTAAAATACATTTGCTACATGGAAAAGTTTGGGAAAATTCAGTTTTAACTTCAACACAACATAACTTTTTTTTAGATTTTCTTAACTGGGATTATCAAATCCAGAATCCTTAATTCCTCGTCTGTACATTGAACAGATTCCTACCAGGAGATACATCTTCTTCCCAGGACAAAAAGAATAAAAACCTTGATAAAATTTACACAAAATCACAGAGGAATCAAGATTCAACAGTGCAGCAAAAACTGTTTAGGACATCTCAGTGAGTTTCTAGTCACTAGGTAGAGGTAAATGCAGACCTGGTATCTGAAGGCTGTTCCTATGTTTCCCAGGCTGTTTTCAAAACTAGCTGTTTTGAAGCAGAGCCCGGCTCCTGCCCAAGCTCAATACTGAGTCCTTCTTTCCTCTGTAGCCACTGATGGCAGCTGAGAGGAGCCTGGCTGTAAGGGGCGGCTTCTACCCGGGCCAGCTCCTGCCAGCTGCTGGCCGTGGCTGCACCTGCAAGTCACCCTGTGCTGCCAGAGGACACTTACACAGCTAAGGCTGGGCACAAATGAGACACTGTGCAACTTGGAACCTCCTGCAGGAAGTCTGAGATCCAGTTCTTCCCTTCGTATTCCTTTTGTGTTGTTCTCAGCAATTTAAATTCTCTGCAGAGAAGATTTTGCTCTTAATTGTTAACAAATACGCCAGCGCCTGTGATCTTCCCTGATAAGATCACATTTTCATGTCCAAGTTATGATGCCATGAGAATGTAACTTTATAGAGAATTCTGACAGGTGTCTTTAAAGCATGTAACACTGACAACTGTAATTTCAGGTGTTATTTATTAATTTTTATTAAATCATAATAAATATTACTGAAGGCACAGGGTATTTTTAAAGCAAAATACTGTTTTGAAAGCTGTCTCAAATGTCAAACAGAATGCATTTTGCATTAGTTTTGTATAAATTTTTATTGAATTCAAACTTTAAAATAAATCTTCCTATATCTAATGCTTCTTATCAAAGCACAAAAACCCATTATCTGATTATAAGAAGAACCTCAGAACTCACCATCTTCAAATTTAATGGACTCTTGATGATTTCTTCCCTACCTCGACTGTTTTTAAAGCATTTTGCTATATTTTATACATTATAAATGGATTCCATTCTTGGCTTAGCAATTCACCTAATGGACAATGGATACAAAAAAGCTCTAGCTCCAGGGACATTAAATTGGTTCTAAACTCTGAAAATTACAGCTTTTACAAAAAGAAAAAAATACTAAAAACATATCTAATGCAACACTGCATCTCATTTTCTGCTACCTTCACAATCTGTCTAAAAGCTCCTAAATTTCTTAATGACACAATATGTTAAAATTGCATTCCTTTATATTTAGATCTCTAAAACATTTTTTCTTCTTTACAACCCCAAGGAGTTCCACCAGCAAATGGAAAATAACATTCTTGGCATTCCAACAGTTGAGAACACGGAAAGCACTGCACTGTACAAGAAAAATGGCGTATTTTATATCTGACCATGGCCAAAGCTGAGTACTTCAGAGAAAAGCAGTCAGTCTCTGGTAATAAATCTGATTCTACATCTCACTTTGGGTAAGCAGTGGTACATAAAGATGGGCAAGATAACACATAGCTATATTGCAGAGGAAACTCCGGTGTAAAGATCTTTAAAGCCTTTAATTTGAATTGTAATTCCTTCCCTTGGATCCTCTGCTTTAGGAGTTTTCTGCAGCCAGCAATACTACAGATTGTTGAGAGATCACAAAATGACTAGGTTGGAAGAGACCTTTAAGATCATTGAGCCCAACCCATGACCTAACAACTCAACTAGACTATGGCACCAAGTGCCACATCCAATCTTATTTTAAACACATCCAGGGATGGTGACTCCACCACCTCGTTTTATTATTCTTTCCATGAAAAACTTTTTTCCTGATATCCAACCTATATTTCCCTTCCCTCAGCTTGAGACTGTGTCCTCTCATTCTGTCAGTTGCTGCCTGGAGAAAGAGACCATCCCCCACCTGTCTACAGCCATCTTTCAAGGAGTTGTAGAGAGTGATAAGGTCACCTTTGAGTCTCCTTTTCCCCAGGCTAAACACCTCCAGCCCCCTCAGTCATTCCTCACAGGGTTTGTGTTCCCAGCCCCTCTCCAGCCTCGTTGCCTCCTCTGGACACGCTCAAGCGTCTCAATGTCCTTCCTAAACTGAGGGGACAGAGCTGGACACAGCACTCGAGGTGTGGCCTCACCAGTGCTGAGTACAGGGGAAGAATGACCTCCCTGCTCCTGCTGGCCACACCATTCCTAATCCAGGCCAGGATGCCATTGGCCACCAGGGCACACAGCTGGCTCCTGTTCAGCTGCTGTCACCAGAACCCCCAGGTCCCTTTCCTCCTGGGCACTGTCCATCCACTCCATCCCCAGCCTGTAACATTGCAGGGGATTGTTGTGGCCAAAGACCAGGACTCAGCGCTTGGACTTATTAAACTGCATCCTACAGGATTTTGCCCACCCACCCAACTGTTCCAAGTCTCTCTGCAGAGCTCTCCTACCTTCCAACAGATTGAAACTTGAATTTCAGTCCCAATTCTAGTTACTGGATACATAAAATAATTTCATTTGTATTGCTATTGTAGATGAATTGGGGTTTTTTGCTCAATGTCTTTCCCAGCCCATACTTTAATCCTTTTTAATATTCATTACAATATATTTCCTTCTGATTATGGCAGAGACTACTTCTTATATAATAGATTCTTCTGTCCTCCAAAGACTTCCTTGCTTCTGGAAAACTCAAATTTCTCTTATCTGAGCAACCATTTTAAACATGCACAGACACTTCTGACTTCACCTGAAGGGCCCATGATAGATGTCAACACCTCCACCACCAGCACTGAGTCTATTAAGCCACATGAAATTTGAGCTGCCTTGGGAAAGGTAAATTACTTATTGGTTTGGGGTTTTTGTCAGTTTCCCTTAGCATTTTATGCTTTCATTGTTGGATCCCACCGCAGGATTCAAGAACCTAGAAAACACCCTCTTCCAGATTTTCCCTGATGCCTGGTTTGCAATAGCAGTGCTTTGACAGAGAGAAAGAAGCTCCCACAGGTTCTGCTGCAAGCTCTCTTTTTAGAAATCATAGAAATATAGAATGGCTTTGGTTGGTACAGACATAAAGACCACCTTTTTCCAATCCCCCTGACATGGGCAGGGATGCTACTCACTAGATCACGTTGCACAGAGCCCCATCCAACCTGGACTTGAACACATCCAGGGGACAACCACAACCTTCCTGGCAAACCTGTTCCAGAGCCTCACCACCCTAACAGTAAATAATTCCTTTCTATAATCTAACCTAATCTACTCTAAATCAAACAATATCAAATAATTATTTGATTTACATTTTCCCATCTTTGCAAATATAGACAGAAAGGTATTATTTGCAATAAATTTCTCATGGATTTATAGTTCTTAAGATTTTTTTTCAATGTCACCTACAGTCAGTGAAATTTTGCCCACATTATTGGCACAATCTAGGATGGTCTCTTTTCAGGTATACAAAGTTCAAATAATGGGATGTCTGTTTTCAATTATTGTTTTGATAAAGTAGCTTATATTGGACGCCATTTAAATAAAATTTACAATATAACATTAGGGAAATAAAATTGTTCAAAAAGTACAGATATTTTAATATTATAGAGAATGTAGTTAAACTATGGAATTAATCAAAATCTAGCAACAATTTGAGGGATATACAGTTTCTGAGTCATGTTTTCAGCTATTTCATTGTAACTGTTGGTCGCAATTTGAAAGTTTCTTTCATTTTCAGTTCCGTTAGAAGTCTTAGAAGTGTTACCTATTTTAACAGTTGGAAATCTCCTATACCAACCATCAGAATCAAAAGAACTTTGTAGGATTGCACTTTGTAGATTGTATTTTACTCATACTCTGTAAGAATGCTGACTAGGAAACCAATGTTCTTGAACCTTATCCATCTGTCTTGCTGTCTCTTCATAGTAAAACTGTAATGTTTGGGAAGATTCAATGTTTAGCACATGAAGAGTGACTTATAAAGATTAGCTAAAAAATGAAACAGTGTTAAGTCTTGCCAAGATTTAAGAATTCTGGGGATACAAAAAAGGCTGCATGCTTTTCAGCAAAAATGCACATTTCCAGACATACTTGGATTGATTCTCTGGACTTAGATCAAATTTGCACTTTGTTAATTTGTTTCTCTCTCTCTCTCTCTCTCTCTTTTTT
>VWYP01000361.1:56621-71108 GCA_013400435.1 Pycnonotus jocosus
ATACAGGGTATTTCTGCAATTAGCATTGCATAAAAGAAATAAGGAATAATTCCAGATCAGTTTAGTGCTTTAAGTGTTTTGCTTGTCCCTTTCCTGTGCAGACAGAAGTAACACTTTGGCAAATGCAATGCATATCAGAATACACTGCAGTAAAAAGACAGAAAAGCCTACTCTGAACATAAAGTGATGAAAGTTTCTTTTAAAGCAGTCTTCTGGATATCATTCTGGCCAAGTCTAAAATGTGTCACGGAATAGGTGTAGCTAATTTCACAGAGAGAGTTGTGTTCATAAAGTGGATTAGAATGTTCCTGAAATTTCCATCCAAAAATGTATTGTGCAGGAAAACATGAAGAAACCATACAGAACCCATGCCAATACTTAAATATATGTCTTGGCTTATGTGTAACTTGGTGTCATTATTTACTAGTGAGTTGGTTGAGAAAAATCATACTTTTAAAAATCTTTATGTCTCTACTGTGTACTTCCACACTTTCTTTGCTCTCTGTTCTCCTACGTATTTATTCTTGTGACATGATTCTAAAATTTTGTGGTTTGCCAGCTCTGGCTGCTGTGGAACAGAACCAGTGGCTGCCTTGCTGACATTCATCCTATGGCAAGGAGTCATTTTTAAGCAGGAGACCCACCACCAAAATGCACATGGGATATCAAACATCAGAGACAGGAATAACAGAGACTCAATCATGACTTAATCCCTCTAAACTAGCATCTGGTTTTGAATCCTTGGTTACTCAGCACACTATGGGTGTGCTTCTAGACAAATGTCAGTTTAGGCTACAAAAGCATCTGACTACTGCAGAGAAGGCTTCTTGCAGCCTTCTGTACACATATTCTTTCCCCTCCAAATGAAGTGGTACAACAAGGCTGAGTGTTTCTTCTGTGTTTCCTGTTCATTAACAAAATGTACTAAAATGCATTCACACCTAGAACAGTACGGTAGATTAGAACCTTCTCTCTGTTTGGGGAGCACAACATCATCAAGAAGTCAAAGTTTCAGATGGGAGGAAAATAGGGAAATAACATGATCTGAAGAAGGAATGGTATTTGTCAATGCACAGAGACTTGCTTAAAAAGACAAGGTGAAAGACTTTGGGAGGAAAATGCTATCATTGATTTAGAGTATTTTCCTTTAAAATAATTGAAATAAAAAAATGTGTCCATATCCGGGGTAAAAACCCACTTGAATATGAACAGTCAACCTAGAAAGAGTGGGGGTTTTTAAGTGTCTCACCTTGTCTTGCTTCCATTCCAATCAAAAGGCTGAAAGCAAACTGGCAATGTGTTTTGGTTCAAAGGAGACAGCCAAGTGAATGTCATAGTTACCATTACTTCAATCAGTTTCTAGGTAAATAAACATGGTAAGCAGTGCATCAACAAACTAGTGGAACCAAAATATGTCCCAGAAAATCCTAATTATTTTTAGTTAATGAAAAAATCCCAGGTAATTTATATTTCTACCATCTGCAGCAATCTAAAGAAACTGTCATTATTAAAAAAACTGAGCTTCCTTCAATCCACAGAATCCATGCGTTTTTGTACTGATGAACAGATTTCATAAAAGTGCAAGTGGCATACTCGCAGCAGAGCATGTGTTTCTGCCAAAGGTGGAGTCAAAGTTATGCAAATCTACCCAGGCAGCAAATACAGAAAGGCTTGTGACTGGCAAATGGTGAAAAAGGCCATCAGATGAACAAACATATTACAGCTTACAGACACTGGGATGTTTTCCTCACACTTTACACCTAGAGACACACTAGCAGATTTCTTGTCTACTGACTGGAGGTCACCTGTAAATAATATTTCACTAAATGTATCTTGAGGACTTGCCTGTGACATACAGAGCATAGCCAAATTACAGGGAATATGACAAAATGGTGAAAAAGCTTTCCTATTTTTCCCCTGGTTGCTCAGCTTTTGGAGAGCTTGTGTATCTTATTGCTCTTATGACCCTGACATCTGTTTCAGCTTTTACTCAATCTTCCCTCTTCCCTACTACAATTCATCAAGGAGCAACTCATCCCCTTCCCCATGATGTCCATGTCACATCTCAGAATTTCCTCCTAATTTATTCAGTCAGGCCTTGTAATCTTTCTTCATTTCTCTCTCCTTATTCCTTTTAATATTTCCATTTTACATTTTATGTGGAGCGTCTTACAGCTGCTCCAGCCCATCTTTCTTGTCTCTCAGTCACATATGCATCTTTAAAGTACAGAGGCAGATTTCAAGCAAAAAGGTCTTTGTCCTCTTCTTCAAGCTTTGAATCAAGCACATTCAGTTCAAATTTTTCATGACAGTTCTCTCACAGTGACAGCTCATAAAGAGGCACCAGAGTAGGAATAATTTGTACTTCTACAGAGCTAAGTGTTCAGACAAATCACAGATCTTCTGGGTGGACCCACTGATGACACATTTGAAAGGTACTGTCGCAGAAAAGACAGAGGCATAATAACAGGAGTTGGTATGCATCACAAGGATGGAGGAGTCCTGAGAAAAAGATTACTTATAGGAAAGAAATACCTGAAATTTTAAAATTACATAGCTCAAAACAAATCAAACCCCTGCATCATTAATTTTCCAGTAACTGTGCTTAAATGTCCTTGTTCATGATTTCACAGGTAGGTCTGGGAATTCCAAGAATGTGTTTGACCATTTGTCGTGGTTTGAGCCAATCAAGAGTTAGCTTTTTGATTGGCATGGGTTTTGGCCACTTAAAACGACTTTGGAGGACATTCCTTAAAAGGTCTCCGGTCCGAGTTTCTCTCTTCAAGTTCCGGCCGGCCTATGGGTTAGCATCTCCGTGGGTTGGAGGCCCCGGGGTCCCCCCGCCGCCTCCCTTCGGGGCGTGCAGCGGCCCTGGGGCCAGGGCTGGACAGGGTGTCTGTGGGAAGGAAGGGATGATACTTTCCCTCTTCTCCCCTTCCCTCTTCCGTTCGGATGGATTTTGTAGCAGCCGTGAAGCGTTCGGTGGGGGGAGGGCTGTGGGCCTGAGCCCTGGCCCCGGCAAGAGAAAGAAAAGCTTGCAGCGGCTCTAGGCTGGACTCGCCCTGGATAGGGCTGAGGAGTGGACTGTCGGCGTGAGTTTTCTTCCTGCCTCCTTTGCAGTTTTGGAAAAGTTTCGGGCGGCCGCGCCGGCAGAGATCACGTGACCATCGCAGGCCCGACTGGAAGCATTTAACCCTTTTCCCTCCTCCATAAGAAGCAGTGAGTGAAGATGGAGAGGAAACAGCATGAACTGAAGCCAAAGAAAGAAGAATTGCTAAAAGAAAGGGGATGGAGGAAGTGGACATGTGTTGTCTGGACTTCTCTAGATAAGTCATAGAGATATGGAGGAAGATCAAATTGCGATTCAGGGGAATTGCGAGCTCTGGTCAAAGGTTTTACTGTTAGGTTTAAAGCCCCCGCTCCTGGGCGAAAAGGAGGTCTTATTGTTGGGTTTAAAGCCCCCGCTCCTGGGCAAAAAGGAGGTCTCTAGGTTTGAAGCCCCGGCTCCTGGGCGAAAAGGAGGTCTCTATTTGCTGATAGAGACGATGTTAGAGGAGGAGGAAACCTTTGTTGTATACCAGAGTAAGAATTCTTAAAAGGAGACCCTGAATGTGCTACAGCCCATGGGCAGCTTGAAAGCCTGCTGATGGTTCCTATGATGCTAGAGAGACTACTCTCCCAAGGGGTGTAAAGTTAAGTTTAATGGTAGAACTGGCTAAAATCATGGCTTTCCTCTATGTTGTGTAGAAAGGGAGTGGTTTGTGGAGGAAGAAAAGGTCTGGTGTTAGTTTTTTCCTTTTTTTTTCTTTTCCTTTAGTGTGTTAATAAACTGTTTCTTTGGTAGTAAGTTGAGTTTGTTTTTGCCTTTTCTTCCAAAAATCCCATCTCATTTTTGGTAAATGAAATTTGGTAAATTTAAAACCATGACATTAATTGGTGGCCCGTACGGGAAAAGGCAGGGTGATACATAGCCTAAACCATGACACCATTGCACTCAGAAGGTGGTGTTATGCTTCTTTTACAGCCTGCTACACATCATGGCATCTGCCAATGCAAAACCACACATCCTTTTACCTGTTCTGGCTATTTCAATCACTGTCAAACCAATACTCATTGTATCTTCCCACTGAGTGGGAGCCCACGCAGGAGAGATGGCCACTTGAGTGCAGTGACAGGGAAAGCTGGGCTGCACCATGCCCTGCTTTCACTGGACTCCTGGGCAGCACAGGTCCCTAGTGAAACAGCATGGATATATCCCCTGCTGCTGGGCTGCAGAAGGGTCCTTGAGAAGGCCTCAGATTCCAAAGGTTGTCTAAAATCTAAAGGATCATTTAAAATGTAAAACCTGAATTATTTTTCAAAAAAATAATTGAATATTAAGTTGTGATCATTCCTACTGGATGGATTTGGTTGAACTAATATTTAAAATAAATTCTGAGGAGAGTTCTGTCTAGATTTGTAGCAAATCCACTTAAAAATAGAATGAGAGTGGTTTCAAAACTTGTCTGTTTCTGTTAAGAACAAAATTTTGTTATCTTTATTCAAATTTATCATGAAGTAATAGAGATAATCTTGTGGCCATTCAAATTTACTCATGATTCTTCTGGCTAGGGGAAGAAAAACAAAACCCTCCAGAAGAATCTTATTATTGATAAGATAATGCAGCCTGAGACAAACAACCAATTAAGAGATTGGAAACAATAGGTTTGTGAAAAAAAGTGTTGAAACCACACATAATTTTAACACTTTTTATGTCTTGAACCTGGTATTTTCTCACTTTATAGGTCATTCATAAAACACAGATTTTATCAGCCTGAGTTATTTCATTATTTCCACAGTTTTCCTTCATAACATCAACTTCAAATTATACAAAATTTTTACTTTGCTTTTTTTTTGCTGCCAATAATTTTTTCCTGAAAGAAATCTCTACAATTTTTTTTCTAGAATTGTTAGTTGGTACAATAATACTGGGTAAGTCAAAAGTCATATTAAATCATGGGTCTTCATACAGGTGAGATTAATGTTAAAAACGTCATCTCCTATATTGCTTCTTCTCTCTGCCTTCTCTTTCATCTCAAATGTAACATGACAATGAACTCCATAAAATGGATATTCATGTAAAGGAATTTTATGTTGATTTGACTTGTTGATTCCACAACCATTATGCTAATATTGTGACACTGCCATATTTTTAAGTAAAAATTATTTTTATGTATCTTTATTCAATTCCATCCCTCATATATTCAATTATACATTTCTCCTTTTGTTCTTTTCTACTTAGTTATTTCCCTCACCCATCACTGCATGTAACAAAGATAATTTCATAGAGATTTCATAGGTGATGACACTTAAGATCGCATTACTCAGCTATTGTTAATTTAGAACATAAATGGGCAGGCAGAAGGAGTCTGAGATGGTTTTGTTCATTTTCCTCTGGACAGAAAGGTCGTTTACTTCAGTGCTCCATTAACTAAAACCATGCTGTTATTTTTTCCCAGTGGTAGTGCCACTGGTGTGTCCTTACCCTACGGTTCTGCTCCCCACAGTACTCCAACTGGCTCATCAACTGGCACAGATGGCAATACGCCCATATGTCACCCGCACACGGTGACACACCCAGAACTAAGAGACCATAAGTCTCTCCAAACTTACTGAAAAGCCACTTCCTTCTTCTTTGTCTTGTTCAAATACCTAATGGTGCACCTGGTTCAAAGGTCAGCAGTCTACAGCTCACTTCAGCTTTTCAATGGCACTAATCACTGTATTTCAGAGAGATCTAGATCACTATTATGAACTCTTTTTATATGGAGGAACCAGGTACCCCTAACCTGCAAACTGAACTTATATATGCAGAAAAACTTTTAAACAGCACTCTGCAGCATAGTAGTAGTTCTGGAATTCATTATCAGCTAAAAATAAATCTTTATAACTTGTATCTGACTTATTTGTCTCCACAACTTTCTCTTCCAACAAAGCATATCACCCTAATGCCAACATTTTAGTTCTGCAACAGACTCTAGTATTTCAGCCTTTGCTTGACCAAGAGGAAGAAATAAGGTAAAACAATTTGCAGAGAAAGTGAGAGAATGAAAGGCCTCACCTCTTTCCTTACTACACATGGATAGACCTTCTTCTGTGATATGCGGCACAGCTTTTAGAAGTGCCTTGGCTGTGATGATCTCTCTTCTCACAAGGGTTCAGATTGTATAAACATGGATACACTTTGAAAGTGGTATTTAAACAAAACTGTAACTAGATTTCATCACAAGATATGGGGTTATCTTAAATAACAAAGATTCTGTGGATCACTTTATGTGGCAAGCAATGCAGGAGTAAAATCCAGCATTTTTCTGATTGTTTTTGCATTTTTTTTGTTCTTGTTGCAGATGAATAAAAGTCACCACAAGAGCTGACCACCTCACTACGGTAGGTATTTAAGAATATTGTACCTTCTCAAAGCATTTTTTTAAAGACACACTACTGAAACTGAAAGAGCAACTCCTTATGGAGTAAATCAACTGGAGCACAGACAGAAATGTTTCAGCAGTGTTAAAGTATTTCCAAGGGATCCAGAGACAATCTGTATCAGCAGTGTGTGTGTTTAATGAGAGATTCATACTGTGATATGTAGATGTCTGACATGATGTATCTGACATGTTTTCAGAGACACGTTTTTTATTTTCTTCTATGGACATAATAGCATTTTGTTTATTTGTTTGAGGCAGGACATCTGGGAGAAACTAAAATAAATTCATTTTATGAGGAAGAAAATAAGAACAATCTAATGCAGAGAATGTCTGGACTACAGGTTACAAACACCACAGGATCTAGAGAGTACGCATTATGCCTCGTAATTAATGTTAACCAGCTGAATCTACTCTTCCATGTTTTCATCTCCTTCAAGCTTATATAGTCAGAAAATTAATGGAATATGAAGGGACAAAGAGTAAGCTGCCACCATGTAATGGTGAAATATTTTCTTATGTGTGTGGCTTATGTTTGAAGAAGACCAACTCCCAAACAAACAGAAAACATTTCTCTGTAGTTCCTACATGTTTCCTTTTGAGTGTAACCCTCCCACAAAAACTCGTCTGTGATTCAGACTGTATGTTAGAAATTAATTTTTTGCTGTTTGCATGAGAATCTATGCATTGCACCCATCTAAGTGAGTCTGTGGCTTTCACAATAATTTATCTTACATACATGTATATATATTTCCCTTTATAAAAGAAAGACATTTCCCACATGACAGCAGTAAAACATGCACAATCACATCCACAAACACAGCACATCAGCAGTTGGAGAAAGGCTGCAATAATGCTTGTCCACTAGTACATTATAGATTTGTAGCAATTAGCAACTGTGCTCAGAGTCATCACTTTTGTTGTTGTTGTTGTTAGGAAGAAAGGATTTCCTGTTACTGTGGGTGTTCAGGGCTTTCTGCTACCGGCTAGCTGAGGTTTCTCTGTGCCCTGCTCCACTGAGAATTCGTGGGGTTCAATCTCTAGGCTCCACGTGGTCTGAGGCTTGGTGAAATGAAGAGAGGATTCTGCTTTGGTTAGGAGGATGTTTATTCCATGTGGGATGGAAGGCAGAATGGCTGAGAATGGATTCTGGACCACTTAAGTCACCTTGGGTGATACCTGAACCAGGGGGTTCCAGAACCAATGGGTGAGCTGGAGGGGAGTGGTCAAGGCCAAGGGTATTTTACACTTCAGTGGGAAGGGTGTCACCTGGACACCTTGTCAAATAGGAGAGGGTAAACCAGGGTGATTGACAAGACAGGGTGATACCACCAGAAGGTGGGAAAGGGGGTGTCAGGGGAAAGGGAAGAACCATTTACACATCATGATTACGCATTGCAACATGTTACTTAACCCTTTTCACTAGTCCCATTCTGCATGTGAACTCAGAAATAAAACTGTATTATGTTTTCAAAATAATTTACAATGAGTGATCCAAATAAAAGAACAAACTGTATTAAAAATAATGAGCAGTTAGCACACACCTCACAGTTCAATTACTCTAAAAGAGTACTCCAGTGCTTTCCAAGCACAACTGAAACAAGTTGAACAATAAAACTCCAAAATGTCAAATTCTTTTTCCAGGAGATCCTTTCATCAAACAGAAAAATCAGAACTGCATGTCTGTTGGAGCTGTCAGAAGCATACCTGCTAAGCATATGCCAAGCAAAAATATACAATATCCAGTCTTCATGAAGGCACTGTCAGTCTTTGTCACTCAGATCTCTCCTGAGAACAGTATCCTGCCATTAGAGCACTGCTAGACAATAGTGTGAGATTTTCCTGTGACTTTTGGTTATACTGCCAAATGGGATGGTTCCAGCCTTACCTTATTCTGCCCAACTCCTCTGCTGCTTCACTTATGTTTACATTCTTTTCTTCAGAAGCTCTTTGCAGCAAAGGCTGTCTTTTTAATTATGTGTGCTAACAACACTTGGCTCAATGGAGCAATAAGAAATACTGCACTACAAAATGATAATAAAATACCCTTTCCTTATGGAAGAAATTAAATAAACAGTTCTATTCCTTCTGCAACTCCATTAGAGCACAAATAAACAGAGAATCCTGCACCAAGCTTTAGATATAATGCTCAATCTCTTCAACAGAAACAACAAAACCCACAGAGACCACAGAGAAGATTAATTTCAGATTCTAATAGGCACAAATGGACTTTAATATGTCTTTCCAAAGATCTTCCGACTAGCAAAAATCACAGGGGAGAAGATTAGAGAGATAATAGCAAGTCACAGTTATGCATGTGTTTGATATGCTTTTAAACTCAACAACAAATCTAAAACAAACAAACAACACATATTTGTTTGTCAAAAACTACACTTTTTTCCCCTGCATTTGTTGACTACTTAGAAATTCCTATCTATCCTGTTTTTCTTTTCCCTTTGAGGACAGATTTTTTTTATCATCCAGAAAACCAGAATTTATAACAGAAACTTACAATGTGCAACAGATTAAGACTTGGTCTGGTACAACCTGTTGCTATGAGTAAAAATTACCCAGAGATACACAGTGGAAAAACCCCCATAATATGACCTAGACAACCAAAACGTTGCACCAAACTTTGGCAGTCACTACAACATTTATGAATATAAAATATCCAATTGGAATACATTGTTCAGAGGGAAGAAAAGAATTATTATAAGACTAATACTTTTTGCAGCCCACTTGCTTAAACAAATCTGAGCATGAGCAGTATGACTGCCAAAATCAGGAGGGAAAGGGTTGCAGACCTTCCTGACCAGCACAAATATTTTGGTAGATTTGCAAGGTAGATTTGCAAGAGGTTCTTTGGTGTAAAAGAATATTTAGATGATGATTTCCATGAATATTAGGGCATAGGTTCTCATTCTGATCCATTACTTCATGCCAGAAATTACATTCTTACAACTTTATTACTAAAATAACCTCAGATAATATCCTCATTTTATCCTATTTTATATACTACTTGCATCACTTTTCATCAGTTTGGATAAGAAACTTCATTCTTACTTTCTCAAAACAGTGGTGGCAGTCACTAGAATTTGAAAATATTGAGATACCAGGAGAAAATCACGTTAAATGGTTTCTATCCTAGGTCATAAGCTATCTGATGGATACCAGAAAATAGAGATTTTTTTTTTTTGTAACATTTCCCTGAAATTTGAAGTTTTTAACCATCAGAGGCAATTCTGCTAATTGTCAATGATTAACCTTCCAAGCCATGAAAAGTAACACCTAAAGTGAACTCTAATGGTTCTGCAAAACCCACTAATTGCATAACCAGCAATGCCTTTGTTAATGTCACTTACTGCAGGTAATTGTTGTGGTGTCCAGTGATTTCAATCATTTAGGAAATGGAAGGACTGTCAGGCTATGACATGTTTTCTTTTGATGCTGAATGACAGAATAATGCACAAATAACTATATTAATTTTCCAATTTGTCCTGAGTCACCTAGAAAACTTCATAATGAAGCTACTGTTTAATACATTTATTCTGGATGACTTGCTGTGAATTCAAAAGACGAAAGCTGAATTAACCAAATTTTTTATGCATCAATCAACAACAAATGAAATAAAATAAACATTCCCTACTTCCCATACAGAAACTGCATAAAATAGTGACATTAGCCTAAACAAATCACTCTACCTTCCTTGTGAAATTATGTCAGTGTCAATAGCTGAGTTTTTTGTAGTCATCAATATTTTACAGAAAAGGCATTTGCATCTCTGTTGCTCAGCAGTATAAGCTGTATGCAAAAGGGATACAAGTTTTTTAAATCAGTACCTGTTCAGTTAAGACAAGTATAATTCTAGACGTTTATATTTCCTGTGTCTTTGTTTAGATTATTCATCTGAAAGTGCTCAACAAGAAAATAATTGGGTTTTTTAAATCTGTCTTCAACTTCTGGTATCCTGGAGTTACTTATCTGTTTATCTTGTGGGAACAATGAAACACCATATAATAAATTGTATTTCCAACAGCAACATGAGTGGTTTTAAGAAAAACCACAGTTTCCACAGGGGAGAAATGCAAATGGTTACAGAAGGTGAAAGGCAATGGAAAGTCAGATCCTATTATGTTTAGGTTGTTCTTCTGGAAGTTAAGAAATGTTAACAGACAGAAGAAGGAGACAGTCTTTTGTCTGTACAGTAGGTTCCCTATGTAGTGAATGATGCATTTTCATTTTAGATTACTTTCAGCAGTTCCAAACATATGGTCAGACGTGAAAAACAAGTCAGTGGAAACATTCCCACCCCTTTGAATAGTCTTCAAATAAAATATTTAGGTACTTATTTCCAGGGAATGACTGTCAACAAAAATAAAGGGGAAAAAAAAAAAGAAAGCACAGGGTAAGAGGAGAAAGACTTAGATTTTGGTGTGGAGTAAGTCTGTATCTCTCCCTGTCTTAAAAGGATCTCATAAAAAAAATTCAGACTCCTTCTTAAACATTAAAATACTTGCTTAGTAATATTAGTGATATTACTAAACATACATTAGTAATACACTAAAGTATATTAAGTAATATTACTAAAACATGTAAGTATTTTTTAAGTCAGTCAAACTAGAAGCAAAGCCAAACCAGCTTCCTATGTGTCTTTCTCCATTTTAAAGTATTGCAAAAGCTTTTTTTTGCCTCTGACACTTAAGAAGGTTGAAATGTATACTCTCCAGGTGGAGGATTTTGTGGCAGTAAAAATGTATGTAGGACAGTACAGAACACACTTTTGTATTTGAGTGCATAATCACACATATAAACGTATTTCTTTCTCCTCCCTGTTAAGTACTACTGATAAAGAAAAGTAGAATTTTTTTTTTTATCCAATCTAACCTGCTTCTCCATATAACTATGGTCTGCATAAATGTACATAATAAAAAGCCATAATGTGAATGTACATATCCTAAAAGTACAGATGGAAAACAGTCACTTGGACAAATATAATAATGTAGTGTTTATAAACAGTGTTTGTTTCCCTATCATATGCAAATGACAGTAGGGAGCACAAAATATAATAGGAGCCCACCTCTTCAGCTGAGTGACACCATTTCTATAGTACTAGAAGTATTCTCTCACCTAGCCCTTGTAGTGTTAACCTTGATGCATTCTGGTTTTCGTCAGCCTCCTGCAACCCACTGGGAAGAATTTTATTTCAGTTTTATACAGTGATGAGGCTTCCTTTTGCTAGTGTTTATAGCATACACAGTGAATTCAGATCAATGTGAATTGCTCAAGGTTTCTCTTTTTTTTCCATCACTTTGAAAGGAATGTGAACTGCATCATCCAGCAAAGACAACTTATGAATGGAATTTCACAGTCTCGCTAAATGTCTGCTGAACAATATCTTGCCATCCCTCTGAATGTCTCACTCTTCTTCCCTCAGTTTTTATTGCTAAGTATGATGCCGTGTGGTCTGCACTATTCCTTTGGTCAGCTGGAATGGGCTGTTGCAGGTGTATTTCCTCCCAGCTTCTTGTGCACTGCCAGTCCTTGCTGTCAAAGTGTTTCAAGAAGCATGGAAGTCCTTGATGCTGCTTAAGCACTGCTCAGCAATAGTTAAAACATCCCCAAGTTTTTCAACACTGTTTTCAGTATAAATTGAAAACACAGCCCAATATTAGCTACTGTGGAATAAAATTAATTATCTATCCCGGTCAAAAACAGTACCTACTAAGAATTTCAGGATATCATAATATTTTGTAATAATTCCTATAAGAGTAAGGAATGAAAAATGCAACTACTTGGTACTGGTGCACAAATAAGTCTTCAAGTTTGCATAGGCAAAAGCCATCTCTAAAGGGACATCTGCCATTGCTCTATATTGAGAATTTAACACAAGGAAGGATAATATTAAGGGAAAAGGAAAGGGTATTCTTTTGTATGACTATACAACATATTAATACTGCACTTGTGTTCATAAACTGTGGTGAAGGTGGATATCAGATGTGTCTGTTGCACTGATATAACCAGTTAATGCAACATCAAGGTTTTTTGAGAAAAAAAAAATAAAAAGAGAGAAAAAGGGTAATGAGATTAAATGCAATGCTAAAAAATGCATCTTCATATGGTCAAAAGTAAATTATTTTAAATTAACCCAACATTCTGGTTTGAAGAATTGATTATTTGATTATTTGATTAGAAAGAGTTGACTAGAGGAGTTACTTGCTCTGGAATCAAAATTATCTTCAACAATAAGGTCAATACAAAAGAATACTTCTAACAATTCTTGCTAATGACACAATACAGGAAGATTTCATTAGCGTGGGAGATGACTGGGTGTTTGCTTGTTCAATACACACACTTTCAGGTCACCCTGTATACAGGAGCAGCAGAGACTCTCCTTTGTAGTAAGTGCATATGAAATGATATACACTGAAATTAATAAGAAAAGTTTCTGTTAGCTGTATCAACCTACAGAATGCAGATTTGATAAAAGAAAATGAAAATATTGTTCATATCAAATGAAATGTCAGGATAATGCTAAAAAGTGTTTGCACACTAGAAAGCATTGACAAGATACATCTGAAATTTAAATTACTAAATACTAATACAATCAGGGAATGCTCTTTCCCTCTAAATCCAGAGGTGATGAGAAGACCTTGCGCAGCAAAGCAGAAAACTCTCAAACAAGTAAAAAACTAGGTGACTAAGACACCTTCTGCTGGAATTATCCCTCATGAGTCACCTAGCCAAGACTACAACTATCAGATTAGCTGCTGGAAATAATATGGCAAGGCATCAGTTATGCTCTCCACAAATGCTTTGTTCATTCACCCCATCCTGTGGGCTGTGATCGCTAACTGACTCTCTCTGACTCCACCCACAGACATGCAGAAGCTATGGGCAAAACATGTAAGAGTGAACAAGAGTCACTCAAAATAACATTTCTGTTGCATTATAACAACACATAAAATTGAGTTTGCTTGTTTTCAGTTTCTAGGCAGACAACAAAAGTGAAGAATAAGGATCCTGTTGAGGTTCACACAGTTGCATTCCTTCTGTCTGTCAGTGGTATCAAAAGAATATCTTTCTTATCAGTTCCCATAGATATATCTGACACTCCCTGAAGACTTTACCATGTTCCTTACCATACACCAGATACTTTTTAAACTGAGTAACAAGGTCTTCTTTGATTCCTCACAAGTTCTGACATGCATGTAGGAGGGTGGATTTCACAAGCAAACCAGAGAAGGCTGACATATGAATTTTTAAAGGAAAAGACTTAGATCTCACATATCATTGAAAATCACAGTGCAAGCCTTCCTAATATGTGTTATATTTCACACATTACATGGATTGCTCCTCTTTTCCTCTTTTTTGAAGACTGATGGAATAGCAAGTACCAAGATGTTTTTCTGCTCTGAAAAATACATTTTTCCAGCTCCTTCTGATCTACGTAATTGCCTGCATATACAAATTTGAATGAACAAAATAGTAATCAAATTGGCTTCTTTAATTCCTGCTCTGAATAAGTTTTTACTTCTGTTTGTAGGATAGATCCTCTGAGAGAGAACATAAATGTAGTGGGTCTGGCCTATTATCAATGAGCTGTTCACAGGCATTCCAGGGTGGAGACAATTCTGTCCCCTGTTACCTCTGTGTACCCCACTAAATGAAGAAAGGATAAAGACAATGGAATCACTTGTGTATCTTCAAACAATTTCAAAATTAAACTATTTAAAAAGAAAGATACTGGAATTATTATACATAAGATTCATTAAAGGAGGTTTAGGTTTGAGTATGGATAGAAAGGACAGCTTTGGAAAGGACAGGCAAAATATTCTTTTTACAGCAACATTCTAAACAATAGATTATGCACTCAGCTATCTAAAGCATTACAAGATGAACACTAAATGTTGTATGCATCACATTCAATGTGCTTTTTGAAGGGGATCGCCATATGTGTTTCAGTACCTACTGTTTTCACCTTGGGGTACTTTTTCTTTCATTCTGTAATTTGCACAAGGGAGTG
>VWYP01000361.1:76350-120306 GCA_013400435.1 Pycnonotus jocosus
TCTTATTTATGTTACGTAAACAACAGAAAATTAAGATGAGAGTTTTGTTCGGATTCTGGCTGAGTACATATTATTGACCTCTGACCAAAAGGATATCAAAAGTAATTATTATATTAAATCATGTTCAGATAATCTTTTATATCCTCAAAGTTATTTTTCTGAGTTGTAGTTTCATAACCCATTGTCTCTTTCAACACCTGGAGTATACAGTAGAGATGCCCTGTATTTCTCAGTTTTCCTACACAGCTTAAATTCACAGTTACACATGACACATGAAGTTCTTCTTATGTAATTCAGCTTTTCAAAATACTTATATGACTGACATGAGTAAACTGCCTTTATAAATATTTTTAAGTTTAATAATACTTGACAAAAAAAGCACAAAGCCAGCACTACTAAATGTAATGTCCACTACTTTAAATTAACTTTTCTTTAGAATTGTCTAGAGATGCCACCCATGATCAGTCACAACATATATTTATTCTGTATGATTCTGCATGTAGACAGCCCTCTTTAATTTCAAGCTATTATACTTCAATCTTTATTTTTTTACAACTTTATCTTATTCTATCAATCTTGCCAAGTGGCTGCCAGACTACAACACTAAGGCAGTATCCTTTCTGCTATCCAATTCTTCTTAAGGGTCAGTTTGTGAGACTCAAATTCGCATAAGTAGTTTGGTCAATCAAGTCATCACGTGTAAAATTTTCCTCCATATCTTCCATAAGCACAGTCTTTTAAGAATGCTTGATTTCACTGTTCTTTTCATTTCATCTTTATTTTTCTGTGTCCTTTACTGTACTGTTCACAAATCTTGCCCAGTCAGATCTTTTCCAAGTCCGCCTGTGAAGATCATCCTCTGAAACCATGTCTTTGATCATAACCACCTCATTTAATACCCTTCTATTGCCCTTAATGTCAACCATAGGCAGTTTAATTTTAGGATATTTCCATTACTCCCAACCCATTGCTCTCCTATCATCTCAATATGGACATGTCCAGTCCAACCTGTACAAACTCACTTGCTTTTAATGAACAATAACAAATCACTAGGACCAGATGGTGTTCACCCAAGAGCTTTAAAGGAATTCAAGGATGAAATAGACAACCTATCAACCACAACATACAATCTCTCATTTAAAGTTCTGCCAGTGTCATAGTGGCCAGCATGATAAAAAATTTTTAGAGAAATCATAAGCAAGATCTTGGGAATTACACACCAAAAAGTCTGATATGCACAACCAGATAGATCAACAGCTATTAGTCCAAAGAATAATTATAAGCTACTTGACAAAATATGACATATAGAAGAAGAATTAAGATAGCTTCTGTACAGGGAAATAATGTCCCAATCCATTACAATTTGTTGAAAGAGGCAGTGAGCACAAGGGAAAATAGATCAGTTGGTATTCAAAAGACATTTTTTAAAATCCCTGAGATATCTGATAAAGAAACTAGAAGACTGTTGACATTAAAAAAAAAATATTTCCCCATACATAACAAAATAAGAGATAGAAAAGAAAAAGTAGAGAGTAGCTTACTGGTGGAATCCCACAGAAGTCTATATATACTCAGCATATTTGCAAGGGATCTGGAAAAGACAGAAAGACAGTAATTGTACTATGATTCCCAGACTGGAAAGATGAGGACTACTTGTTAAAAGCTGAATGAAATTCTGAGTAATGGGGTAAAATGGCAAATGAAATTCAATGCACATAAATGTAAAGCAGTGGTTAGAGGTGGGAAAAAAGGCTGAATTTTGTGAAACAGAACAGAAATTAGAGTATTGTATTGCTGATAACTTAATGTCCTTCAATTTAAAAAATCTGCTTTTTGTAAATGTTGACACAATGTTTAGTAGCCATTGAAAGGACATCTTGAATGCTGAGTCAGTCATTAAGAAAATGCATGGAGAACAAAAGGAAAACCTCTTTATGCCTCTCTATAAATTTTTGCTGTACTAGTAATTGAGTGCTGTCCATTGTTTTAGTTTCCCCATGTTGAGGTAGAACTGCAAAGTGGTACAGAAAAGCAACAAAGACAACCAAGGTTCACATAAAGCGGTTTTTGTACAAGAACAGTTCAGCTGTGTAAGACAACTGCAAAATCAGGAAGGGCCTGATAGGGAATGTCTTCTCCAGTATCAGAATGAGGCACAATGTTACCAATATGCTCAAATATAAATCGAGGAGGTATTCCATCCACTAGCTGCTGATGTGCTGTGAAAGCAGTGCAAGTGTTCAAATGTTGAACATGTTCAGACCATAACTAACCAAGTTCAAGGGGGAAAAGAATCTTTAAAGGATGCACAGATAGGATTTCTCTCGGAAAATTCTTTCCCAGAATCTGTGATTGTATTTGTAGGGAGATGATACTGTGCATTTGCTCTGTACTTACAGTCACTTTTATTAATAGCAAAGACAGGATAGTGGACTCAGTACAGTCATTCCTGCATTACTAAGTGTTCAGAAAAGTCCTTTTTCCATCATTGTATTCCTCGCTCTAGGGACGGTATGCCCATAAACACAGACAAGATCATCTCAGGATCTTTTTGTGAATCCATGCTGTTCCACAAGTCCTACAAAAGCATGTGACAGACAAGCAGACAGCCGGTGTGTTGACCTTTGCCAATTAAGACGACCTGCTTTTTTCTACTAACTTGTCCCTCTAGTCTTATGCTTAAATTGTGAGCCCTTTTAAGTAGCAACATTTTTTGATCTGTGCTTGGGCAGCAACAAGGGACCCTGGTTTCTGACTAGGCATTCTAAAGGCATAAAAATTTTGGTGATTAATGTGAAGAGAGATATCAGAAATTGATTATTATATGTGTAAAATAGTTTCATTTGGGCCTTGCAGCTGTGTTACATTAGCAGTTTCAAAACATATAAGATTCACTGAACTGAGAAAGAGAAGAATCTGAGCAGCTTTCTTCATGATAAACATGCATCAGCAAAATAGAATTTCCTCACAGAAATTCTATTACAGAAAAGGCACTGAATCTTTCTTCACTTGGAGAGTTTTGTGTATCTTAACTCTTTGACAGCTTTGGATGCACCAAGTATTACCAGGAAGAGACTTGAATACAAAGAACTAAAAATCAAATTTTCATTGAATGTTTTTCCTGAACCAAACCTGCCATGCTTGTTTTTATTTTCCTTGCTCCAGTAAGTCTAAAATCATCTAAATAAAAGTTGAGAATGTAGCTTCAAGAAAACTCCAAGCCATTCACACAGACTTTTACTGAAACAGAGAGACTGCTGTTATGTTTCACTACAAAGTTCTCATTGTGTACAATTCGGAGCTATCATGATTTGGATTCTGTTCAGTCCCATATTTTGTTGTGTTTATGTGGCACCCTGAAGGGTACCTAATGAAATAAAATATGCCAAAAAGCCTGGGTCACTTTCAATAAAATTTAGGTTATTAGGGTGAAAGATTGCTTTAACAACGACCAAACATTTATTCTGCTTCCAATTACTCACTTCAGAACTTGCCGTATGCAGAAGAATAGCAGAGGAAAATGCTGCTCTAGATGTTACTTCTTTCAGATTCTATTAAAACTGTAATAGCCTGCTTCCATTATACATTTTCCTGTATATTTCAATCAACATGTCACTTCAGCTGTTGCTCCTGAAGTGCACTTAATATTTTCATTAAAATCAATAAAGCCGGGAAATGACAAGGGTGCAGGTGGATGCAAGCAATTAAACTTCTTCTATATGTATTGTTAACTAGCAGTCAGAGAAAGAAGCTTCATTCAACACCTGCCCCTTTCCTTTTAAATGACAGCTAACAGAAATCCACTTAGCCAGCTTTTGTCTGCTTATTTTGCTGACAGATGATGTGGAGAAGTAGGCAGTTATAGGGCCAGTAATTCAGAATTAATTTTCCCTTCAAAAGATGATGTGGACAACTGAGTGCAGTAATGGTACCTGCTCAGAACTCAGGGGGTAAACAAGATAATTTGAGATGATGGGACAGAAATAAAAGCTCTTTAAAGGTTAGCTCCTCACATGGCTCTCAAAGGCACACTCACCAGCATTTTTTATTTGCCTCAAATCAAAGTCAGAAGAGTTAATCGTTGAAGCATTAGCCTGATTATACTTTCGTGTGTGGTAGGATTGTAAAGGAAGCAAATAAAATGAGAGACAACCTACCTCAATGTAATGTGTGATGGTTAAATATAGGGCCTAAGTCACACAATAATTTTTAACAATTATATTTTCAGAACATGCTGCAAATTAAAGGAAGCTGCTGGCTGGACACAGGCTGCATATTTGCAGTAAAGGGAAATAATAATATCTTTAATCATCCATCAATAATATTTCTTTATCCTGCCATCTCTGTCGCACTAATAAGAGTGGGCCTCATCACCAGGACAAAGAGGCAATGTGGAAACCATCACTCCCTACAGAGGAAGCACTGGCACAGATGGACTTTCCAAGTGTGCATGGATTTATGTAGAAACGGGAAGCTGAAGTTCTACATCCACTACTCCAGATCTGCTGTTAAGGTTACATACACATATCCACAAAGAACCACAGCAGGATCTAAAAGCTTTCCAGAAAATGGAATATAAGGGTAGGTTTGCCTATATATTTCCTCTCTTTTTTCTATAAGTACATGTGCAGCATGAACTTTTTGAGACAACTGTCAAAAAAAATAAAGGAACCTTCTCAGCAATTTTAATTATCACAGAAGGAGCTAAATTTGAGGTCTTTCTTTTCAAAGACCTTCAAAGCAGAATAGACACTTCCATATTCCTGCAGCAAATCAAACTTGGAACTGGATATATCTATTGATCTCTGGCTCTCTAACACCTGGATGAAGCTCTGGAGGGAGCTAATGGGACTATGGATGGGAGAGACGTCAGACTTGGCTGTATTTGGAGTCTGATGTCTTATAAGCTTTCTTCCATTTCTCTCTGACTACTCAGTACTGTGTAACCTAATCTTATTATTATTAGGTGATTGTTTCTGTCCTCTAACATTTTACTCTGCACTCTAAAAGCTGCAGCCTACAAATATATGGAGGTATATCAGACCTATGTTGTATTTGCTGTAGCTGCACTCTGTAAGAACCCAAGAGGGGGAATGCACTGATCTTAAATATACTCCAGATTCAGTCATGCTCATCTTAGACATGAGGGATTTCTGGGACTCACATTCTTGTACCAAAATATTAAAGAGCAGCCCAGGCTCAGGCTCCTTACAAAGCACAGCTGCTTTTTCAGGAAAAACTACCTGCTCTTCAGGTTTTCAGTAAAGTGTAGTGTTAGTGAATTTCCAGAGCTGGAAAGTTTGCAGGTGTGGAGGCTGGGTGAAGCTCATGCCCATGTTTCTGTCTCTCGTGTCTTTCTTCCTGTGCAGTCTGAAGCTTGAGTGTGCCTAGATGGGCGGTCACTGCAATTATGGATCCCTGGAATTCCAGAAGGGCTGAACCTCCTAAGCCAAGATGAGCAGTGGCTTTTCACAGTTGCAGTGGTAAGCCCATACACGCATTCCTTGTGCGTGTTGGACACCATCTCGTGGACTGTGCTTTGTGACAACATAGCACTCAGGAAGGTGTCATTCACCCAACTCCATCACCACAACTTACAGCAGAGGCTGTACAAACTGCTGCCTCTCATCCTGTGAATAAGATCACATCAGACATGAAATATGTGCTGGTGTTTCTTTTTTTTTCCAGTCATGGTACTCTCTTTGGTTATGTCAGATTTTGAATTAGGACCAAGTCCTTTAAATTTTGGAATACTGTTCACTGTAAAACTTTTAAGAGACTGTTCAGAGAGCTGTACAAGCACATAATTTTAAATGTGTGCATATATATGTGCAGGATCAAACCTTAATTTCCAAATCCTTTTTGTACAACTAATGTTTTATTTGAGGAAATCTTCAGTACATTTCTGAGATCCATTAAAATCATAATGTTCTTTTAACCAAATTTAGCAGAGTAACTACTCCTTTTCATGTTTTCTCCGAGAAAAATAGGCTTTACACATTGGTTACTTTAAATGTACCCTGTGAATTAGTTCCAGAAGGTAGAATGTATGTGATGGCCTATGTGGTCTCCAGCTACAGTGGTCTATATAATACACAATCATTCATCATTCACTGGACCTCCTTGGTATCAGAACTTTATCATTTATCTGTTTTTAGAGTACTGCTAACACATAAGTCCATTAATTGTTTGTTTAGCATCATAGCCATAAGGTTGTCTACCTAAAAATTGTTAAATGGAGAGAATTGTTAAACACAGAGCTGTAGTCTGACACTGGACCTTAATTATACCTTTAGAGACAGAAAGAATCGAATGTGAAAAGTAATGGAATTGAACAACTGATCCAGTGATAATCAAAATAAAAAAGTATTTTTTCACTTGTGTATGACTATGTAAGAGACTCGTTAGTAGAAGAGAGAGGGCAGTAAAACCTAGCTGGAAGTATGAAGTTCTTTTTAGACATGCAAGATATTTTCTCACAATTCATCTTTTATGACTTCTAGACAAATCTGCTGGTTTCAAGTTCTTGAGGTTTTCCAGCTTGAGTTCAGGGCTGGCTTCTCCACAAAAGTGTTCTTGCAGCAAAATCTAGTACACAGCTTAAAACAAAAGAACAGCATACCACCTCCATTTTCTTGTTTTGAGTGGCACATCTGTTGTTAGTGACCAGCAAATCTATTCACTTCACATACATGCCCTGCAGCACTGAGCATTTTCAATAAATTTGCCCCAGTCCATATTTACCCTAGTTCTGTAGCACTGAGTTCCCAACACAGAAGCATCCATCTGTTCTGAATGTGAACAGGCATAGAATGGTACTTTCAGTTGCAGATGAAAAAAATATGAGTCATGACATGTAACAGACATTTGGTTTTTGTTCTTCTGAAGCTTGTTACAAAAATAAAATTTTAATATATTTTCCATTCCTTTGTTGTTTTTATTTGTGGCTGTAGGTTAAGTCACAAAATTTACTCAGTTTTAATTTTAATTCTTGTTTTAACAGTTCTCTGTTCAAGATTCAGGAGATTGTTATTATTTGTGTCTCTAAAAGTTTCTGCTAATGAAAAGTAGTCAAAAAGTGAGGGGCTTTTTGTACTGAAATGTTTGTTCTATATTTTCAGTCTTTAAATTCAAGGGTAAAAAATAATCTTTCTTCTAGTCTGAATGATGAAATGTTCCTATTCTGAATAAGACACTATCTAATGTGGTTAATGAATATGATTAGAGCTAATTCTCAGAAGTCTGACAAATCATATTAAGCAAAATTAACTTTATGGCTTGCTACTGACTCTGGTTGCTAAATATAACTGTGGAAATCAAATAGCTATTTTATTTCAAAGTGATATTATATACATATATATATATATATATATATATATATGGATGATTTTGCTAGCTGCTCTTCTACACGAGTTCTGGTTTACTCATACAATATTTACCTTTTCGTGCAGAAAATGGTACCTGACAAAGGGAAATGACCACAGACAGTGACTTAGGAGGTTCAAGCTGAGAACCAGGAAAAAAACATTGGTCTTACAGGGTAGCAGAGCACCAGTAAGAGGCAAGAGAATCTAATAGGCTCTTCGCATTCAGCTAGACAACACCAACACCAGGTTTAGTGTTTGTGAGAATTTGACAGAATATTTGGGGCTGAAGACCCTTTAGATCTTTTATAGTTAGCATTTCTGTGATTCTAGAGGGAAAAAATTCTTATAATGATGAAAAGCAGACAATTATTTTAGCATTATATTTTGCTGGTATTTTTCTTTTCATCTTTAAAATACTAATTGGAATGAAATACAATTGGAATTGAAAAGAAATATTTAAAAAATACATAAGAGGAATTGCTACAATTACCTATAATACCCCTTAATGTGTAAGGGATTAAAAACATTTGCCAGCCTGTAGGACTGACAGCTGTGAGCAAGACAAAAACAGAAGAGCTGGTAGAAAGTAGCCAAAGGAAATACATTTTTAAAAGGTGTAACAAAACATATACAGACTAGAGTCTCTGGCTTATAGGTAAAAGCATTGCTGTTTTGGTTAAAATAGTGATCTCCAGTGAGTAACAATGCTACTTAATGGTCCTTTCTCAACCCAGAAGGCGATTACTTCTTTCTCACAGTAATCCTCAACAAGAATAATATGTGCATATATATTCCTATTTATAGATCAGAATTAATTTGAAACAGTACAACTAATCACACAGTTATGAAAAATGCAGATATAAGAAAATGATGGACATAAAGAGCAAAAATATATAATATTGCCTGTGATAGCTTTCCTGAAAGAAGAAAATCTCACTATAACTGCTCTTTTCTGCATTCTTAAAAGACAAGGAAAATGCAAAAAAAACCCCCCTCAGCTGTCTGTCCAGATGCCCTTTCCCTTCCCCTTGTAAAAAATTGCTGTACAGTAGCAGTATTGTAAAATTACTTCATCATCCATAACATCTTGAAAAGTTGACAGGAGGTCTTTTTGAAAGTCTTCTCTAATGTTTTAAAGTGCTTTAGCATCTCTCTTCTCCATCTTTATTTTACAGCACTCACATTCCTTCTCATCAGTCTGTTTTCTCATTTACAGAACAAAGCTGGACTGATCCTACGGGTGTAATTTCAGACATGAAAATCTGATGCATCTAGCTCTATAAGCCCAGTCCATTGGTCTATTTTCCTTGTCAGGATCAAAGTTTCCCTCTTCTCTAAGCTCTGAGGAGTTTTAATATGTCACATATGTAAGATTAAGATTTTTTTTTTCCTTTCTCTGGAAATCTCACAATAGGATAGAACACACATTCATGTTTGGGGTTGAGAGAGATGGGCAGCAAAAGTGAGATTCATTATCAGTTTGTCAACCAAATTCAGTGCATCAAGAAGAGATGGAGAAAAAAGCAAAAACACACAATAGATACACAATAGAAAAATTTTCTCCTAAGTGAAATGACATTCTGTTCGTAACCAAGAAAATCAAGGCAGTACCGAACATTCAGCAGAGCACCTTATGAATAGCCAGGCTGCCCAAGTGGGTGTGAAAGAAGCCAGGCCTCCAAAACAGCCCACTCACTTAAGTGATTTGGCAAAGTAGCAAAGATAATAGCTGTTCCAATCAAATCCCACTTGCACTTCAGCTGTGACACAACTGTATTTATTTGAGATGGCTCTTTTTAAACCTGTCCAAGAGCATCAAAGTCAAGGAGAAAAGTTTCTGTAGGTACATTGGTGATAAAACGAAGACCAGGGAAAATGTGAACTCTCTCCAGAAGGAAACAGGAGATCTGGTAACCTGGAACATGGGGAAAGCTGAAGTATCCACAAGTGTTTTGTCTTTGGTCTTCATTGACAAGTGTTTTAGCCACACTGTTCAAGTTTCAGAAGGCAAAGGCAGAATGAAGGTCATGTTTGAGACCACTGTGAACCCTAACACGCACAAATTCAGAGTGACATGGTTTACCTGGACCTGTGCAGAGCATTTGACACTGTCCTGCACAGGACACTTGTTGCTAGGCTGGAGAGAAACAATTTGATGGGTGGACTCATTGGATGAAGAGTTGGCTGAGTGGTTGCACTCAAGAAGTTGCAGTCAATGGCTCAATGTCCAAGTGGAGAGCAGTGGCCAGTGGTGTCTTCAGTGGCTGGTATTGGGACTGGAGCTATTTAACAGCTTTGTTGGTGACAGGGACAGTGGGATGGAGTGCACCTCAGTAAGCATGCTGACAACACCAAGCTGTGTGGTATAGTCAATACAGTGGAGGGAATGGAAGCGATCAAGAGGGACCATGTTCAGCCTGGTTCGGAGAAGTGGCATGGTATGAACCTCATGAAGTTCAACAAGGCCAAAGTGCAAGGTCCTGCCCCTGGATTGAGAAATCACAAAAAAAAGTACAGGCTGTTAGGAGAACAAATTGAGAGTAGACTTGAGAAGGACCTGGGGATGCTGGAGATAAGAAGCTTGACATGACCCATTACTGTGTGCCCAGAAAGCCAATTGTATTTGGGGCTGCTTCCAAAACCATGTGGCCAGCAGGCCAAAGGAGGTTGTTGTCCCACTCTGCTCTAGTGAGACTCTGTTTGGAGTACTGTGTTCATTTCTGGGGCCCTCAACACAAGACCTGGATCTGAAGTAATGAGTCCAGAGAAGGGCCAGAAAGATGAGCAGACAGCTGGAGCATCTCTTCCATGATGACAAAATGGGACAGTTGGGGTTGATCAGCCTGGAGAAGAGAAGGCTCCAATGAGACCTTTTTGCAGCCTTCCAGTACCTAACGGGGGCCAACAAGAAAGCTGGACAGTGTAATGACAGGACAAGAGGGAATGGCCTTAATTGAAAGAGGGTAGCTTTAGACTGGATGTTAGGAAGAAACTCTTTACACATAGGGTTGTGAAGCACTGGAACACGGTGCCTCATCCCTCGGATTGTTCAAGGCCAGGCTGGAAGGCTCTCTGAGCAAACTGGTGTCCTGTCCATGGCAGAGGGGTTGGAAGTAGGTGATCTATTAGATCCCATCCAACCAGAAACATTCTATGATTCTATGTTACTATGATTCCTTGAATTTACTCACACTTTACATTTATCCATTTATAATTCCAGTATTTCAGAGTAACAGTCAAGCCATCAAAAGCCACTGTTACCACTCTCTTTATATCCATGTAACAGGACACAAAATCAAGACGCTTGACGCCAGTCAGCAGGCAGAAGTGAATCAGAAGGCTTTATTTACAATTCATTCAGCCTTTTTATAACATGCTGTGCTACAAAAGGCACATTACTGGCTCATAGAATTGACACCTCTCTCCATTGGCTAAGTAACAGAAATAGCAAACAACATCTGGGAGAGAGGTTGTAATGGAAAAGAAATATTGTTTACTTAGAAATCTTAGGGAAAAAAATGGTTATTTACACAAAGTTGTTTGGGAAAGGGAAAACTGTTGAAAAGTTTCCCTTGGGAAGAACTAGCAATTCTCGGGCTCAAAAATACTGTGCCCACACCATGTCATTTCTAGACTGAACATTTCTGCATGTGCTCAAGTGACTTGAGAGATGTATCTCTCCCACAGCAGAACTTACACTTCTTGGGGAATTTCTCAATTTTCCCAGCACAACTCCTTACCTATCCTATAAGAGTTGAAAGTGACAAGTAGGACACTCATGCTGCACTACCTCCTTTTAGAGCCAATCACACTCTGACCTACCAAGGCTCACCGCTGACCCTGACTGTTCATGACAAAGAGGATGATCTCACCACTTTTAATCTGAAGATACTTTGATTTTCACTCAGGATATGGTTCTTGCTAGCTAACACCAATGCCCCCATCCAAGTCTCAGTCTAAAGACAAGTTTAGGAGAAAAAGCTCTGGAATGTCTGTTTCCTCTAGAAAAAAAAAAGGAGCTTCAGCAATCCTTTTTCTGCCAACAAGAAAACGAATACCGGTTGGGTGAAAGTGAAGAAAACCAACTGTTTATCGATAAACAAAGCCCCCACACAGCACAGGAAAAAAAATTAATAAATGCTAGCTATTGAATCGCCAGATCCTTACCCCAGACACACACACCCCCACCCACATCAGAACAAAAACCCCCAAGATATTAGGGAAAGAAAGAAAGAAACTGTCTGGCCATACAGAAAGGGGAAACAAAACGGCACCTGGCTTTTGTCTCAGGGAAGTGGAAAAAAGTTCATGTAGCAGATCAGGCAAAACAGATGGGAACCTGTTGAACTTCTGGTGTGGATCTCCTTCTCACAGCAGATGAATCTGGTGGATTTTGCTGACTTTTCTCATGTTGGTTCAGTTTTCCCCGAGGCCTGGGGACAGGCAGAGCAGTGCCTGCATCTTCCCACGGGTCTCAGCTGACTCTCTCAGCAATCGTCTGATCTCAGACCAAAACCAGGACAAACAATTTAAGAAAATAATGAAAGTCGATGAGAGATTGCTGCTACAGTCTCTCCAGGCCAGTGAAAGAGGGAAAAAGAAACTTCTTGCACAAGCCAACAAAAACCAACATAGCTAAGGAAGAAAGTAATATCCAGTTCTCCCCACGCCCAAGCACACTTGAGAGTGAGTCTTTGAACAAAGCCCAGGTAAGAGCTCCTAGGCTCCCACCCCCTCCTCAGATACACCTTAAAGACACAGCAGACATTACTGGCCATAAAACAGATGATAAGGAAATAGTGTGTCATCATAAAATCACCTGGAGACACCAAACAAAACAGAAAGTTACCAAAATAAGAACTTTTGGGTTTGGTACTAAACTAGCCAGGTTCTTCTCTCCACTATGCTGAGCTACAAATAAATGTAGCAAGTTTTCCAGCAAACTGACAAGGTTTCCTTAATTCCATTTGACAATGTGAAATGATGCACTTTAGCCATACAGAATGGTAAACAGAATGGAAAGTGATTTGGAGCATGCTGTGGATGGGGTAAGTAAATCAATAGTTCATGGGGGAAAGCTTCCAGCAGTACAGATTGTTTGAACTACTTCCCATTATGTCAAATTCACTTTAGCATGAGCAAATAGACACACGATATGATGAATATTGAGAGAACTATTTCTGCTGTTTGCATTTAAAGGCCTAAAGTCATATAGATTTTTATAACCAACTAAGTCTTTATAACAATAAAAATACTTTTATTTAACCCTTAAAGAGTTGATGGACCAAGTGTTCTTTTTGCCTGTTTGTATGAGTCAGAAGTTCATTAAATATTATAGATGTATTTTTTTCAATTCTTTACTAACAGCCATGTGCTTTATTTATAATTTTAATAACATCTCCTCTGTGAGAATCATTTTTGTCAAGAGAACTGAAGGAACATGAAAGGACAGTGTAATTGGAAGCCAAATAAACATTTTCCACATTGGGAAAAACAAAATCTCACCAACTATCATATCTGTTTGATAGCTTCCTTGACAAATATATGATTTCCTTTTAAAAATTATATTATTCATGTCCTTAAATATGTACATAGTGTTGAATAGAGATGGAAATAAGTGCCAGCTTCAAGAACTCTACTGCAAGTAAGTATTGAAATAAGCATGTAATTAATTCTACTTTTTAAAGGCACCTCTCATGTTTTCCGATCAACTGTTTTACCAAAACTAAGACCATATTCTTCATATAAGGTTCACAATTGGCCTGCATTTGCTCAGAACTGAGTGTACATTGAATAGTATGATTCATATAGCCTTGCATTTAAAAAGTGGTTATTATGGTTATTAGCTCTGGTTCATTTTACTGTGGTCATCCGAGACATTGTTTATTACCTAATTTGGGTAGGAAGATAGAAAAAATGAGACAGAAAAGCATAAGAAAAACATGAGGTTATTGAAAATTATTTGAAAAAGAGGCAGACCTGCATTTAAAATTATAGGTTTACATAGTAGGATTTCTTCAAACATTCCTTAGCCTTTTTTCTAAGTTTCCTAGCAAGAGCCCAAATTTGTCCATACTCTTAAAGAAGGGAAGCCCATTACTGCCTTGAGGTGTCTTGGTTCTGTCCTGTTAATTATTTCAGCCAAAACATCACAATGGTCTGACAGGCAGAAAGATCACTTTTACCAGGTACGTAGGATTTTAGACAGCTAAAGTTGTGCCTATTCCACTCTACCACTCTTGATAATATACTTGTTCAAGCAGGATTAATATAATTTTTGTTGAACTTTTCTTATGGTCTCAAAACCTGTAGCACCGCCAGATGCCAAGTTTACCTTACTGGCCCTCTGTTTATGGTGTTTAAAGTTTCATCAGGGGAGTCAACTTCTGCAGAATATTGTATGTGGAGATATGTATTTTCATTAAGTCTTATTATTAGATAGTTACTGAATGCATTAATGTGTAACTCAAGGCTGTCACAGAGCCAGCTTCAACAAATGAGGGAAGGAGGAAAGAAGTTTTATACTACGGCAAAGGGTTTGGAGATGGAGATACAGTCTAAAGAATGTACATTGCTTCTCAAAGTTCTGTCAGAGGCTGTTTAAGGGACAGAGCTGAGGACATGAATGCAAACCACAAAATCAAGAAAGTATCATGCCTATTTATAAATTTAAACACACTTCAGCAACTGAAATGCTGACATGAGCAATATCTTAGCAAAAAACAGTAGTTCAGATGGTAATACATTCACTTACACTTTCTTTTGTTTTGAAGCAGATGTCTAGTGGACTCACACAGACAAGCCCAACATATCTTCATGATTGGTATCTTCAAGCCACCTACAAAACCAGAATGGGGTTGCCACTGAATACTTTTGAACAGCCTTTGCTAGACTTTTTAAAACATATTTGAGCTTTTTAAAGGCAGCCTTTGAGGACTTTTTAAAACCTTATTTTTAGGAAAGCCAAGCCTCAAATGCTCGAAGATTAAAACAGAACAGGATTCTAAAGATTCTGTTTTGTTTTTTTTTTTTTTTTCACCTGAGCATGTGAAAAGTTCTCTAATTTCAGGAAGTTAGTATGCAGATGTTGAACCGAACTGGAAAAAAGAATGTATTTTATACTCCTGAGGCTAATAGTATGAAAACTTCCCTTGTGTAACATCACTGTCAGGACACTACACAACGAAATTCTGGGCTGTTCAGAGATTTATTCCATGGCATCAATAGCTGAGCTAAAGAAGCATGGAGGACACAACACTATCACCATTAGACAGCCTAGTGTAGCTTTTTTGCATCAATATTGATATTTATTTCAGACCAATCTCTATATCCCTGTCATTCATTCTACTAATAGTGAAAGTGCTACATCTCACTCCTTGGCCCTACCTACCACCAAACCTTATCCATGAGTGTCCTAGAAGTCTTATATCAGAGTATGTTCTCCTTTCTAGCAATGTTGTTCTTCTTTCCAGGGATAAAAGCTGCTTTCTTAGCTAGGAACCCAGAAAAATGTTACTCCCTGCAATAGCAGAAGTCAGATTTCTGAAATGACTATGATACATCCTGTAAGGGATATGTTTCATTCTACATAACTGAAAGAAACAAATTTTGCCAGTAGTCTTACAGCATATTTTAAAATTAGCTTATTTACATTAAATGCTGCAAGATATATTAAGAAAAGTCAGTGGTGTTGCTGTGTGCAGCTTTCCTTCCCAGCGTTAGATACAAAACTCCATCCTGTCTGCTCTGTGGGAATCTATCCAGGTGCAGAGACCAGTCCCACTGAAAAAGCCTACATAAGTGACTACACGCCAGTAAAAGAAGGATCACTGGTGCTTGCAAACCCAGTGCAAGTAGTAGGACTTCAAAGTGTGTGTCTTCAAAAATTCTTTGGGTACCAGATCAGCACCAAAACTCATTAAAATTCACATCATTCCCAGCTTCATTATCTCACCCAGATGTTTCCATGCCTGCCCCTTTAAAGAATTCCTGTCTAAATTTTATTTACATTTGTTCAACAATATTGATGCTTAATGAATAAATGCAGTATGCTGCCAGTACTGAAGACTAATTACATCTATGTATGAGCCTGAGAACCTGATTGAAAAATCTGCAGTAGCTAGACTGGGTTTAAATAAACACTTTAGTGTAGTGCTTTAATTGCACTTTAGTTTATAATGTAATTTTTGGCTGTTTAAACTATGATTTAGTCTGAGCTAATTACAAATGATTTTCTACTCAGTAATTAATAATAAAAAAATTGTAATTAGACAGCTGCTCTGGATCAGGGTGGCAGTTTGTGTTAGCTGACTCATGATACACTGACAGATAAACGAGAGCTGCATTTGGGGACTAGAACTTACTGCCTTACCTTTCTGTGTTTTATTTTCAGTCAGAATAGTTATTATGGTTGGGAGTACTTCAAAATACTCCTTGGTTTTGAGGACTGAAGCTTGATATTTACAGTGGGAACTTCCTGTGTTTCTGCCACTTGTGAAGGCAAGTCATTCTACTTGTGGCTGATAGAGATATTTCAGGTTTCTTTCTCTTGTTCAATAGAAAATAAAGCAAACTTCAGTTTTTCCTGCATGCACACAGCTGAATGTCAGCAAAGGACCCTAAATCACGGCAAGGAAACCACCAACATCAGAAGCTCTTTATCCACCACTCACCTGAAATTTACATACTCTACAATGAAGCAAATATAAGTCAGGGATGATGCTTCCATATTTCAAAAACTCCATAATGAATATGTTCCATGCTCCAGAGGTGTTTGGTGGCAAAACACCCTCTCTGATACCAGCATTAGTTCAGAACTGCAGACCCAAAGAATAGTATATGTCATGTACCACTTAAAACAGCACTGCTTCACTTCTGCTGATTTGTAACCTTCCTCATCTTTATCTATATTCAGCAGGCCATGTAAGATAAACAGTGAATCTTCTTCAGATGAGTATCTACCCTGTAATCACCAGGGATTGATTCCGGAGCATAAACAGAGCCTGAAAAAGACAAAGGACACTCTACTAATTTCCTCCTGCATTTGGGACTTTTCATTTTCTGGCATTTACTCTGTTTATTTTTTAGCTGATGTGGTAAATGTTTTGCATTTTGAAAATTTTGAAAAAGCAACATTTCCCCAATTTTCATGACAAGAAAAATCAAAAGGTCTTAATAAGTTGTCTTTGGGGTACATTTGGTATCCTCTTACTCAAAGGAGGCTGTAAAGTGTAAATTTGCCCAAAGTTGGAGAAAGATATGAAAACAATTGCAATTACTCAGTGGTGACTCCTCAGAAAGTCATTTCTTCTAACAGCTGAATTGAGTTTTCTTTTCAAGTTCATTTCAACATTCATGTTTATGCCACTTAATAAAAGATAATAATTGAATGCTGCAAAATATAAAAAGACACTCTAAAACACTCTTCATGTGCTTTAGGATCAGAATCTGTCATGAGCTGTGATGCTGTCATCATGTACATAGTATATAGTTGAAGAAAGACTTTAATAGAATATTATATATATATGTTTAAAAACACACAGAGTTGTACTACTGAGACATCTTAATGCATACAGATATGACCTCGTTACTTACAGTAACTTAATGTCCTGGTACGTGTGAGCTGCTGGCAAAGTTGGTGAATCTCTAACTGAAAAAGCCATATAAGGGATAAAAAATCACCGGGAACATGCACACTAAAATGTAACTATAAATCAATCATATAAATAGAAACCTTAATACAACTGACAGTCTGTAATTATGTAAGTAGTTTGAACAACAGACTGTAACTGATGTTTTTCTTGAAATACTTCTTTTGAAACACATTGCCTTCTAACAGAGCATAAACATCAGTTTTACAATGTTTCCCATGAACCATTCACAAAGGAAGAGATGAATGATTTGTCTAAGTCCAAAATCTAAACCCCCAGACTATTCTAAGACAAGGTCATAAAATTGAAAAATAGAATACAATGACAGCTCTTTGGACAGACACAAAAATGAAGAAAATAGTGCCTGCCTGAACACATTCACTTCTCATGGTCTACAGAGAGCAAGATAAATAAATAGGAAAATGGATGTGTTTAATTAAAACTAACCCGTGTATCCTTTTTCTCTCCCTTTTGGAGCACTCCTCTGTTAAAACTGTCCTTGATCGCAATGTGGTAAGAATCTATGAAATACTCTGTGTGTTCATATTTCAGATGTTAATGCTCCTGATATGTTTCCCAAAGTATATTTAAGCTGAGATTTCTAAAATTAAGTAACAGCTCTTTCTCTATTTTCCTGTCTTCCCATGTTTTCAATGCAAATTTATGAAATAGAAAGAAAACCTTTGGGTTTATGTTGGCTTCCCAAAAATTTTTTAGCAGCGAAAGTATCCTAAAAAATCAATAGTGCAGTTATATGCACTTTGTAAGTGGATCAAAAACAAGCCCTATTTTTAAATGAAATACCATTTTTTCATGGGAAATCTAGTCTCAACTACTGCATCTAAGATAGCTGGCATCATCATAATGAAGTATTATTGAAAGGAGGTGTGTCTCATCCTTTAGGCAAATGTAGCACACACCCTAGAGATTTTCATAGTGCACCAAATTGCAAACCCACTCACCTTAGCAAAAATAGTTCACCCCTAATTTTGTCGTGCTTTATTTTATTTCAACACTAAACTTCAATTCTCATATGCTTGTATGATGGAATAGAATGGCATAAGACATTAGTAAGAAGGTTAAAAATTGTGATTGTTAAATTCCTTGAAAAAATTAATTTTAACTATTCCTGTGGCAGGAAAGGATAGAGGAACCCCAAAAAATGTACCCTTTTGGCAAATAAGAGTAATTGTGTTCCACAATAGGAAGTGTGGCCTATGGGCTGAGGGAGCTGATCCTTCCCCTCTATCCAATACTGATACGGTCAGCATTGCCACGTTGTGCCCACTTCTGTACCATGCACAGGCACTGCCGGGGAGCAGCGAGAGAGGAGCCCCAGCACAGATACTCACAGCAGCACAAGAAACCACAGGGCTTGGTCACTGACAATGTGCCCTCGCTGGCAGAGGGGCCTGTAGCAAAGCAGTAAGTGTGGTGGCACAGCAGGGGTCTAGGGCTCTCAGACACCTCCTGCCAGCAGGCTCCCCTGCTTCTCTGGAGCCGCTGCCACTGAGCAAGGGGAACTGGCTGGCTGTGGGACTGCAGCCTGGGAGGGCATCAGTGCATTGAGCTGGGCTCTTCCATACAATAAACACCCAGGTGCTTTCCAGTTGCTGGTTTCATCCCAAAACCAAAGAGCTACCCATTGTAAGGAATGCTTACCCAAGGATTTCTCCACAGTACTGGAAATGCAGGGGGAGAATTTCTTGGCATGAAGAATTAGTTTGTTTAACATCAGTTTCACACCCTTGTGCAACCTGTTGGTTTGCTGCAATCAGGATAGGAACATTAGTCAGCTTGCTGCAAGGGAAAACCTTCCCCTGGTGTGCTCCCTGCCTCCAAGTTCCATGTACCAGAACAGGGTTGTCAGGCTGTACATGGCCCAAAAGACCTGTGTGTAGCCCAGGCATGCAGGCTGTGCTGGCAGCACCAGCCCTGATGGGTCCTCCCACTGGTGCCTCTGCATCCAGGCGTCCCTGGTCTTTCTCCAGTCTCACTTGACACAGCCTTTCCTCCTCACTCATATGCAAGAACATCCCAACTCTGCTAGCCCAAGCTCCCACAGCTGTGCTGGGAAGGCAGGCAGGGCTTGCTCTGCTGTACTGGAAAACAGACTTGCACATGGGCATGGCTTGGCTGGATATCTGCCAGGCAAGGGAAGCTCCAGGCCCCAAGACTCCCAGGTTTTCTGGGATCTGCCCTGAAGCAGGCTGCCTTTCAAGCCCAGCAGACTCTGGCCACAGGAGGAAGCATTGGAGGAATGGGAACTGCACCTGTGTTGACAGAGAACCTTGGAAAATCTTTCATTTCCAACAGCAGCCACTGACACATCCCCAGTAAATCATTTAATCCAATCATAACATCCCCAGGAGTCGCACACAAGTACTAACACACAGCATAACCCTGAGCAAAAATGCTTCCATCAGTTTAAAGGCTCCATCCAAGCCACAGACGAGAGTATAGTCTCCCTGCTAAACTACTGGTGAGGGAAATAAGCCAGCAGGCACTGACGGCACAGAGGCAAATCTGGAAGCATGGCATGCTTCTTCTTGTAGTGCACTCACAAGGCTGCCCAAGGCACAGACAGCTGCTCTGGCCCTAACCTCATCCCTGCTAGAGACCTAGTCCAGACCAAGGCTGTCTCCACGCTTTGTGGCCGTTTTTGTCTGGACATAAATGTCGTTTCTTTTTCTGTTCATACAGAGACATTCAGAATTTAAATCTTGTGTATGAGAAAAAGCTGGGTTAGTGCCTCATATTTTAAAACTTTGAGGAAAGCCCCTAAATTCCTGATGTACTTTTAAAATATTTTGCTAGAATATTTTAAAATAATATTAATACAGCAACTGCCTTTAGATAGTCAACATTTCCAGAAACTGCAAAAAGTCTGCGATAGACACAAGAAAGTAATTTCTCTGTACTCTCTAGTGAATTAAATTTTCCCAAGGTAAGGTATTATGTGGAACACTTAGAAAAATCTTTTGAAGGAAAAATATTTCATACATCTTTGTTTCAAGACATCTGTTTATGAAATGAGAATTAAAAGATTCAGCTGTTGTTTACAAGAATAAAGGCAAGTAAAATAATCGACCACTTTAAAAGGAAAAATAATTTGCCATATAATCCATATTAACTTTTGGTTTTGTTATATATTCTTGATTAAAAGGAAGAATATATCTATTATTTTCCTTATGCCGATTTTTTGAGCTAGCCTGCGTCCCTAAGTTTACAATTAAAACTTCATCTAAGTGGTATTAAGTTCAAAGCATACCAACGTATCAGCTCTGGAAACAGTATTCCTTTATACTTCCCATAGAAAAAACAACAACAACATTTATTTGTTGTTGATTCCTTCTTTCATTTCTGTGAGTCTAATTTGGTAATAGATCAACTGAGAGAAGAGCCGTTAAAACTAGCGTAAATTCAATCAAAACCATGTCTTAAATTTAATATGGTATTTTAATCCAATGGCTATTAAAAGTAATTCTGCTTCCTTGCTGGTAGTTTTAAGCCCCTTCTAAAACTTCTGGTACTATGTGTACACTATTCAATGCTTCCCAAATGTTTTGAATAGACACCATGATTTCTCTAGTCACAAATTATATGGAACAATTAAAAGGAGAATTAATCTCCTTGAAGACATCAAGCATAAGGTTGTTGACCCAGACTATTTGTCACTGACCACAGAAGAAATGTTATACATATTATGGGATAGAAACAAATATCTTAAGCAATTAGTATAGTACCAAAAGTAGTTGTTCAAAAAGACTAAAAATACCATAATTAATTTATGATTCATCGTTTAAGATCCAGTTCATCATGGATATTCAATACTTGTATATTTCATATATACATCCCACTGAGATGCATTCAAAAGCACAAGGTCAGAGTGATTGTCACTCTCTGTTGAAAAAAGGCCTCTGAAGCAATTCCCAGTGCTGACTCTTGTCTTCTGTTTCTGTGTTTTCCAGTGTTTAGGGAAACACTGAAACACCTACACTTCATAACAAAATGCTCAAACTGTCAAGTAATTTGGAAGACTAACAGTCTTAGAACAGGGGATCAAAGAAGAGTTTTATTATTGCTCTTTTAGATTGGGAGAAAAATATATCAGTTTTCAATCAGCCTGGTAATGACTCAAAACCATTAAGTTTATTAAGAAATCTTTGTCTTAAGAAGCTCCCTGTGAGTCATCTGAATTACCAGTACCTTGCTTCACATGACAACGTTGCGACTATCTAGCACTCATTATTTACAGAGAAAAATAAGATTTCCTGGAAAGTTATAATTTGCCATTAAAAAAAAATTAAGTCTAAGAACTGTCTGGTTAAAAAAAAAAAAAAAAGTGGGCGTATAGGTCTCTGGAGATATCTGTCAATAAAATGCAGTGTTTCCAAAGGTGGTACACAAGAAAATATTAAAAACAAATTGGCCTTCAAGAGAAGAAAGAATTTTGCAAAGCGAATGCTGTTTGTGAGAAATCACAGCAGGCAGACTAATGATCTATTTTTTTCTAAATTACTTTCAGAGGCAATCTGACATGGTTTGCCTGGAGAAATACACCTTTTCAGACATGGCTTAAGAAACAGGAACCCACCCTTTATATTCTGACGTATTCTCCTTTCTTTTTGAATACAGGGTACATGCTCCATGAAAGTGCATTGGGTTTGCATGGTAAGCTTTAAAAAGAAGGGGTGCTTTAGAGGTGGCTGCTGTAAGTAGCTGTCAGAAGCTTTGCCCATGTCCAGCAGAGCCAATGCCAACCGGCTCCAAGATGGACCCACAAATGGCCATGGCTGAGCCCATCCATGAAAATGGTAGTACGTCTGGTATTTAAAAAGACAGAAAAAACTGACCACAACCCCCATCCTCCCTCACATGTCCTGTTGGTGGAGAAGGGCTGGAGAATCCAGCTGTTGATGCTGGGCCCAGGAAGGAGGGAGAGGGGGGGAGGGAGGTATTTTAAAATTTGGCTTTGTTGTTACCCTGCTCTGAGTTGATTAACAGTAAACTAATTTCCCCAGGCCTGTTTTGCCCATGACAGCAATTGCTGAGTGATCTCTCCCTGCCTTTATGTCAGCCCATACGACTTTAATTGTATTTTCTCTCCTATGTCTAGTGGAGGAGAGTAGAGTAAGGCACACTTTAGTGGCACCTGACATCCAGCTAGGGTCAATTCACCACTGCAAGTATTGCTATTGATTTTTATTTGTTCCATGCATAGATTGATGGGTATTTATACTATTCAGGCTCATGTGCAAAAATACAGGTCTGCTAAGAGTTGATTATATTTTGTAGATTTCTAAAACTTGCTTTCTGGTTAGAGTAATTTGATTTAAAACCATCAGGTGGTAGGTATGGCTGTAATTGCTGTGGCACCTTAGACCTCTTTCCACCTCAATACATCTCTTCCTTGTTTGTTTTTTTTTGTTTTTTTTTTTTTTTTTCATCCTTAGGGTAATGAGTAGCTTTAGAGCAAACATGGAGTTTTCTGGTGTCTCTGGATCTGCCACAGAAATAATCTGGTGAATTCACTCATGTGAGACAAGAAGCCAGTCTAAATGACTGCAATGTCCCCACCTAAAGTCAGAAACTGTCTCATACTAAAAAACTTGAATGGGAATGCAAGCAAAAGATAAAAATAGCTGAGTCAAATTTCAAAGAACAGATGCAGGATTATCTTGCTGCAACACTTCTCTGATACAAGATATTGTCAAATCTCTGCTGCTGTATACAATCACTTTTCTACCAAGGGGAAGTTCAAACAACTGTCTCTGCCTTTCTTCCTCTACATTTCAAAGCAAGACTGCTGTTTGTAGGAAAGAATTTTATGCTTTTCCTGGTGTAGGGAAGAATTTTTCTCTTTTATACTTGATTATGTCTCCAATATTTCAGCAGTACATGAGGGGATGGATAATTATCACTTCATTTCTAAGTGTTCAGAAAATTATTTAAATGATACTAGAGTAACAAAAGTTTTCCTGCCAGTCAGTGCTTAGGGGCTGGGGAAGAAAGACAAGAAAATTACAGGTCCAAATGGAAGCAGAGGTAAATGTTGCAACAGAGTTCCATGATATAATTTTGAGTTTCTTTCCTCTCTTCTTGATAACAAATAATAACAAAAGCATCTCAATAAAGTCCCAGCTAAAACTGGATTATAGCCAATGCATGATTTTCCAGTTAAATCTTTTTACTGCATCAAACACAGAGTTTATTAAACCACTTTACAACAAGTCCTTTCAACAAGCCTCCCTCCTATTACACAGTACTCCATAGGGTGAGAGAAAGACTTTCACAAGACCACTTCTGGAAGAGTGAGGAAGACAGCCTAAGATCACTGGGATACTAAGCATAAAATTTTCAAATTTATCTTCATAAATATTATTTGTGTCTACTATGAGTTCTGAGTTTGTTATGAGTTCTTTGTTTCAGAGGAAGAATGTTATTCTGAAATAAATCTCTTTATGCAGCTAGTGACTGCATGTTGCTTCATTTTTGATATATGTGAAAATGCTTTATTTTGGAGAACACTAGCACTGATCCTGTGGTATGGGCAGTCATTGAATGCACCCAGCCTCCTACAGGGCTTCAGGGCTGTAACTGAGCATTACACAGCCTCAAACATATCTCTGCTAGCAAAATTTGGTCCAGCAGACAGGACTAAATATGATCAAAAGTAAAATCTCCAAGCAGCACTCAGCACAGATGCCAGGGTCTCAGTACAAGCTTCTCCAGTCTCCTGATCAGGTAATCACTCAAATGGGAAGAGAGGCCTTTAAACTCAACCACCTGTCCAGACCAGATTCAGTAATGAATCAAGTCTAGGCTTTTCAGAGCTTTGCCCTGCTCAAGTAAAGGCTTGAAAATCTCCAAAGACACACTTCATAGCTTTCCTTTCCTACTGTGTTGAAATGCTAATTCATGTAAACATAGCCATGGGAACAGATAGGCATTAGGACTATTTGTGACACAAACAAAATTTGTATGTCAAGGCCCCTTTTTCATTACCTTTACTCTCCCATAAAATAGCAATGGTTACTTCTTTTTATTAAGTGTACTGCCATGGGGTTGTAATTGAGCTTGTGTTTCACCCTCTGTAAGTAAGGTGCATCACTGCAGAGGATTTATGTAATCCACTTTTGCATCTACTTGCAACAGTTAATTTTCTCTGCACTCCTTTGAACAATGCCACCAATAATGCCACCACACAAATGGTCATTTCTTTCAGTGGAGGTTAAGGTTAGGCAAGTATTTGTCAAGAATGTTGAAAGTTTAGTGTCCCTGCCTCAGGCAAAGGCCTAATCAAAATTTTTTTACCAGTTTTCCTGTCTTTACTCTGAGTCTGAGACTTATCACCGATACACAAACATGATTTCACCTGAAACAATAGCATAAGAAATAAAGATGTATTTGATAATGTTGAAGGTCACATTTATGTGAAGTACAAGGTTAATAATAGAAATGATTTTAACAATGGCTTTCATTCAGTATATGAAGTGGTCATGCACACCAGCACACAACGTAAGGCACATTTGTACTTCTCTGCTCTTCTTTCACTGAGCATTTTAGAAGAAAAATAATGAAATTATCTAACTTGTTAAACACTCATTCACATTTCTTTTTGTGTATGATGGGTTTCCCACAACTGCTATATGAAGTACCAATTGAAACTCACCCTGTCATATATGCTTCTACAAAATATGAACAGTGCTAAATACTTTAAAGTGAATTGATTTCCAGTGGAAATGTTTTAACCTCCTTTTAGGTCAAGAAATAACAATTTTCCAAGCTCACTGTAACATGAGAATTAATCCTGAGAGGCAGGTGTGCACTGCATAATTCATTAAGTCTGTGAAATTTATTGAAAATACTCTTTCTCTGAACTGTACTTGAAGCTTTTATTATAAATTTTAGGTGTGGCTTCTTTAACTTGTATTTTAATTTGTATTCAGAGTTGATTTCTCTCGGATCACCTAGAAGACTGCAATTTGCAATCTCTTCCTTTGTTAAGAACATAACAACAGAATGAGCAGCAAAACATGACAGGGGATGCTCATACATATAAAGCTGGGTACGTTGCTGAAGAAATTTCCAAGTAAAAAATACACATTTTCTTTGTGTATACACATGAGTAGAATACTTAGGAAAAGGTCATTCTGACTATCATCAAGTAAGGATTTTTTGTGCTGAAATTCTATTCCTAGATGCATTGCATTCAAGACTCACTACATTGAAGAGCAACAGTACAAAGAGCACGGTTCACACTGTTGACCTCATAAACAGCTGGTGGTACAAGGAGAGAAATAATTTACAGTAGTTTGTCAAGTGACTCTAACCATGCTAGCATTAGAAGACTTCATTCCACACATCAATGAAGCATTTTTACTATTTCTCTTATATCCATATCATCGTTGAATATATTTTATTTCCTTCATAAAATAGCCATTTGTTTTTCGTCCTTAAAATATTCATTCCTAGTGATGAATATCAACATAAGTAATTGAGATCAGGTGTTTGGTATAACACATAGCTCTGTACTAGTGACACTTTTTTAATTGATTAGATGGCACAATTTCTTTCATTTTACTAATGAAATAAATTAGCAACTGCAGCCTCTTGTCTATGGCCATTCATTCAACAGACAGCTGGCTCACTGCATGATATAATTTATATATTTTTAGCTCTAGACTTGCACAAACTTCAAATTTATGGGAAAATATTCAAAATATGTAAATGAGCTTGTGAAGGTGTATAGGACTTGGCAAGCTGACTTCCAGTAGCAGTTTTAAAATCCCCTCCTGAAAATGTGTGGGGTTTTTCCTCTAGGTCCTTTTTCTCCTTTCAGGTTATGCTTATAATAAAAAATTATGTTTAAAAAAATATCAGTTAGAGGTAAAGTAATGATATGGTAGATCTGTGGGTTGTCTTGGTGCAGAGACAAGGTTCCCATTATGGAATTACTTTAGATCTCTTATTTCATATCTATTAAAACACAAAATGAAACATCAAGACCAACAGGTCAATAGAAGTGTAAACACCAGTCTTAAATACTTGAAAGGCAAGTATAGCTAGCAATTATAGCTGTTTAATTGTATAAATACTCTATATTGTATGCAGAATTTGTGCAGATTCTTTGTAGAATGAATCATAGCAGGAGGACCAAAATTTGACCCAACATTTTCCAATAAGTTTCTGCACTTGTTCACAAGCTTCATAATGACATCAGTGGTCTTTGTTAGGCTGTTTTCTTTCCCTCTGCAAGGTATCTGACATTTTCTTACTTCACCCAAAAAACCCACAAAATCTTCTTCTCTCAAACAGAATTGCAAATTTGCAGTTCCAGTCTCCATACTTTCTAAACACATGACACACATTCCTTATTTCTGATGAGGACCCTTGGTCTGTTGCATTTTTGTTTATTTTTATGTGATGATATCTCATCCTGTCTTCCTCAGACTTGCATGTGTTTATCTAAAAAGAAAATAGATCCAATTCTTTATTTCTAATAAAATAAGCAGAAGAGTGTCAGGAAATCAGACTGTTGTCATTTCAAACTGGATTAAAATCTCCCACAAGTACAGAGGAGCTTTCACATACCTTGAATGTCTCTTGAACTTCCTTTGTAAAATGTGTGCTCTGAATTGAGGATGCTTGTCTGTCAATGAAATATCAGTAAAGGCTGAAGATACCCATAACTGTAAGAAAATGAGAATATAGCCTGTTATTTCATGAAAAATGTCCCTATTTTTAATCTGTATCTATTTGCCTGCTGTTTCCGAGATCCACTGCTGTACACCCGCACATACCTATAAAGTAGTCAAAACATATGTAAATATATTTTCAAGCCACAAGCTGAGGTTTGTGGAACTCACTGAAAGTTGCTGCTGCCTGTAGATCAAATCTGGCAGTTCTTAGTCAAAACTTTCTGTAGTCATTTCAGATTCTTTCTTGCATAAAGACTCAGTGTGGACTACAGTTAATGGATCTTTTATTATATTCTTCTGGCAATAGCCACTTTTTCATACCTCTACTAAAATTACTAAATTTTAACTCACTGGTTAATTTCAAAAGCTCTAGTATTAAAAGGAGTTGTCATTATAGCCTAATGTACTTGAAATACTTCCTCAGCTTTTAAAATGTTACCTTGCCCATCTCCTTTGAAATGAACAATTAATTAAAAAACCTTGCTATGCACATTTCCAAGTACAATAAATTTGTCTGAAAGAATTTTGGTTCACTTTTTTTCCCTGACTTACCTGTTATGTTCAATTTCCACAAAATTCATGACTCACAAAGTAATCAATATGCATAAAAATATAGCAGTGGAAGGAAGAAATGTAAACCAAACACAAATCTGATATTATAAATGTACTGCATGATTCCTGTATGTGGCACACAGCAAAATGGATGTAAAACATCACTTGGAATTTGGAAATCAAGTCCAAGGTTTCTTTTATAGAAAATGTGTTTGAATCTCAACTTTTTGTACCACTGGAGAAACAGGACTGTAACAGGGTCAGTTAGCAGAGCCAACGTTCCAGCCCAGTTACTTAGGCTACTGCAAAAGAAGAAAATTTATCCATACTATTTAATGGTTGACACCTCCCTGCAGCCTCACAAATGTTCATTTCCCAAATAACTTCCAGGTGTGGCAGCATGAGGCAGGGATTGCTTTGAATACAAGTGCAGATGAGCCCAACTTGTCTTCAGAGAAAATGGACGGAGGTTCCCATCCTGGTGGAAGTATTGCCATGTACTTGTACCTGAGACCAAAACCAGAGCATGCCCTGGTTGTTTAGTAGGGGGAGAGAGAGATGACAGAGAGAAATACAAATAAACTATTATTTTACATATGTTATTATTTAACATATTACCTTTGGAGCTAATATTAGGCAGCAGTATAATACTGTTTAAGGCTATCTTTGACTGTGTTTTAATGAAAATGTTTGAAAATCACCTTTATGGTGCTGGTATATTTCTCCATTTACTGAGATATATTTTGAGACTGACTTTGATTTTACCTACTATACAGCAAACCCAAAGCTATACCTTAATGGACTGACATGAGTGTTAAGTGACTCCCAGTGAAATTTCAATGCATAAGCACCCCAGCAGAGAGTTAAAGAATAATCAGTAATGGTATACAAAAGTACAAAATTCCAGGGCGGATTCTCAGCTTAGGCCAACAAAAAACCTGATTAACAACACAACAAATTGAACTACATTTTTATAGAAATCCTGGGTTTTAATACAATGTAAGTAAATAAGTTTTCATCCTATTATATTAATAACAGTTAGGCCTACTAGAATAATAATTATGCACTTGTTCTGGTTTATCTAATAATATGAAAATTTTTTTTGTTTTCAAATTACAGTAACTATATTTTTTCCTACACACAGGCACTGCTTGCAAGAAAAAAACCAAAACAAAACACACAATCAAACATTTTATGTCAGTTAAATGCATATGTACGTACTTTAAAATATATATCAAATCTCATTTCCCAGAGATTTGGACTTTCTGGATTTTTTCTGGTGCATAAGGTTTCCAGGTGATGGGCAAGGTAACTCCCCATTTGAGGATTGCAGAAAATCAGTAACTGGTCATCATTGGGAGTCAGGATGAAAAACTATTGCATTGGAATGGAATCCCTTCTTAAGTTTACATTTTTCTATGGCAATAGAAAAAGAAAAAAAACCTATACGATACATATTACCATGAAGAGATAGCAAGAATAAAAGAAAGGATACTTCTTTCTACATAGATTTCTTTCTTTTATTGCCAGCTTATCAACAAATGACCCATCTAAAACATCTAGTAAATAACAGGAGATAAAATGAGCCTTAATGCATCATATTATTGAGGTTGGGCATAAAAAAAATGCTTTCCCCTTTGCTAGGTACACATAGCAGCAAAATTATTATAATTTCTCACCTCAAAATTGTTATGGCCAGACCTGTCACTTTTTAAAGAAGCTTTTCAACCATTTATTTCCTAACAATCACTTTGATGTCTAAAAGTAGATAGTGTTTATTGCAAAGCAGGCTTTCAGAAGAGGCAATATTTAGTATATAAGTAAGTCTTATTCTTTCTTATGTTAGTGATTCTGAATTTTCTCTCTATTTGTTCCTGCATAGGAATAAAATAACCCTACTGGATTCCCTGATTGCACATAGCTGGAATTCTCTCTCTTTCAAAAATAGACCCAAAACAACAAACAAGCAAACAAACAAACAGGTTTGAGATTACAATCCTATATTTTATTCTAATTGAACAGAATGGCACTTTTTTAGCTGCATGAATTTTCAGAATAAACTGAAATCTGTGCAGAAGTATTGCACTGCAAGACTTCCAGATTTCTCCCATAAAAATAACTAAATTTAACTTGACAAAGCCTTTAAGATTCCTCAGTGTGGAATTTAAGATTCCTCAGTCTGTTACCAATGTAGAAGACCACAGCTCATTGTCCATTGAAGTCCCAAAATATCTTCTGTAGAACAATTAGCTCAAGCTCCCTCCTGTGTTTCCTCTATGAAGCCTGTTTACACCTTAATATTAGGAGAAAAAGAATGTGGAAATAAATGCTTAAGGATAATTTAGAGGCTAGGATGGCTTTGGACACTTTAAGTGCTGTGAGAGTGTTGAATGTGCAGTTGGAGAATCCTTGTTTACTACAAAGTTTAATCATGGCTTCAATTTGTTGCTGGAGGAAATTCAGAATTTGGGAAAAAAGATTGCTGGTGGGGACATATTTAGCTGAAGTAAATAATCATTGATTGCTATGCGTACCAAAGATGAGACTGATATCTTTGTTATCTTAGGGGATAGTTGTAAGGTTCTGTTCTTAATGTTGAAAATCTGAAATCCTGTTGTTCCATTAAGAAAGGATTTCTGTTATCCACCGCTATCCAAAATGGTAGCTGGATTGATTTCATACACCCATTGCCAATGGGGACTCCTCACCTCCTCACACGAGCAAGCAGGGTATTCCTCCTTAAAGAAGTCTCGTACAGACAGCAGTGCACTCGCTGAAATTCATGGCAAAAATTAAAAAGGAGAAGCTCAAAATAATGTCATGCAAAAGACAAAAAAAAAAATGCTGCTACTGCAAGAGTTCATGCAAATCAGTGCTCTGTAAGTGTAACACTAGAGGAATTTTACCAGGTTGAGCCTGCTGCCTTATTTAAGTGCGTAGTCCTGGTGCCCTGTGCCAAGTGCAGTATCTGTCAATAAGTTAGATACCTGATACTACTGCCAGATGTAGTACATTAAGCCACTTCAAAGCCTTTATCTATTTCCTAATGGATATGGTAACCTATTGCCACCTGAAATCCTTTGTAGTAGACAGAGAATTAGACAGAAAAGAAGCCATAAAGCAGCAGACACCAACAATACAAAAACATTTTTAATTTATAGCTTCATTTCTTTCTTATATTTAGATGTAGAGATAGCAGTGGTTAAGTCCTGCTGAAGTGATCTGTAGAAATAGAATAGCTAGACCTAAAATAGTTGGACCTTTTCAGAGAATTCTTTTTGCCCACATTTAAGAGTGTTCATGATGTAAAGGTTTGAGAACTAGGACACCAAAACAAATATTAAAATCAAGTCAAAAGGAAACACACTGGATGCCTAAATGAACATAATTTCCTAATTTCATATAATTTATTGGAATAAGACATTTTTAGTCCAGAATTTTTCTTTCAGGCTCACATTTGGTACAAATTTTCAGTCACCGTTCTTGTTGACACATGCTACAAGAAGTCACACTGGACATCAGAGGCCCTTTTTTAGAAATTAGTCATCATAACCCACATGGCTGACACTTAGGAAGCTATATGTGGAGTTTTCTAGATTAAATTTTATTCTGGTTTTCACATAAACTGACAGACTGATAGATGGTCTTATTTTAACATCAGATTTAAAAAATGTGTAAGTACTTTTGGCAGCTACACTAGACTTTAATAACAACAGAGCAGAAACTTTCACTGTTAATGACCAAATTGTCTGAAATGTAGTGGGTTGTGATGGCCATTTTCAGTAGTCATGAGCTGGAAGGAGACAAAATTCCACAGAACAATCACTGAAACTTCCACTCCACCAGTTCAGGCAATTTCCACACTGAGTTATAAACACTATAATAAAATTTTAAAAAATCCTACAGTGTACCTGGGGTCTTACGGATTAGTTACCTGAGCCTAAATTGTTATCCTTAAAGGTGAGTTTCTTGCCTAAAACCTATGGAAATGTTTGTTTTCCTGTTGAAACCTACAGGATTTCTTCTTTGGGTAAGCAGATAATTACACTGGGGGAAATCAGAATATGAAAGGCTAATAGAAAACCCAAGGTATGAAAGCTACAAAAGGCACTTTTGGCTTAAATTAAAATGTGTTGCAAGCACAGGGAGATGTATAGAAACAAGCAAGAGAGAAGACAAATACAGATAGTAATAGGAGACAAAGGCCTGTAAAAGCACAGACTGGACACTCCTCCTATATAACCTGTTCTAGGTGAACTTGTCTTAGCAGGACAGTTGGACTAGATGATCTCCAGAGGTCCCTTGCAACCCTAAGCCTTCTGTAATTCTAAGATTCTGGTGGAAGGACTGCATAAAAAACATGGAGAAAAAAAATAAGCATAGAATACACATATATATATATATAGTCAGTGGCCTTAAATGTAAGGTAATGTAGCCTTAATGTAATGGTATATACTTTTAGGTTAAAAACCCCAGGAAACCAAAACTGTTCACAGAAGTACAGAATGGTGGGTTGACCCTGGCTTGATGCCAGCTCCTCACCAAAGCAGCTCTATTGCTCTTTTCCTCTACTGGTCAAGACAGAGAAAATACAACCAAAGGCTTATGAGTGGAGGAAAGGACAGGGAGAGATCTCTCACCAATTATCGTCACTGGAAAAAGAGACTTGACTCAGGGAAGTTAGTTTCTTTATTATCAAAAACAAATAGAGTAGGGAAATGGGAAATATAATCAAGTCTTAAAATACCTTCTCCCTCTTCCTCCTTTCATTCTGGACTCAATTTCTCTCATGATTTTCTCTACCTCTCACCCTCCAACAGCACAAGGGGATGGGAAATGAGGGTTATGGTCAGCTCATCATACACTGTCTCTGCTGCTCCTTCCTTTTCATGCTCTTGCCCTGCTCCAGTATGCAGTTCCTCCCACAGGAGACAGTCCTCCATTACCTTTACCAACGTGAGTCCTTCTCCTTTCCATGGGCTGGCAGCCTTCATGAACTGCTCCAGCATGAGTCCTGTCCATGGAATGCAGTCCCTAAGGAACAGACTGCTCCAGCATGAGTTCCTCAAAGGGGTCACAAGTTCCACCAGCAAACCTGTGCTCCACTTTCCATGGGTCCACAGGTCCTGTCAGCTCTTCCCTCTGCAAGTCAGAGCCTTCTTCAGGCAGTCACCTGCTTTGATCTGAGGTCCTCCATGGGCTGCAGGTGAGTTTGTGCTCCACTCATCCACTGTGGATGTCCATGGGCTGCAGAGGGACAGCCTGCCTAATGCTGATCTTCAGATCAGGCTGCAGGGGAATCTCTGCTCTGGCACATGGAGAACTTTCTCCCACTCTTTCTCCTCCAATCTGGGTGTCTGCAGGGCAATTTCTCTCACACATTCTCCCTCCTGTCTCTGGCTGCTGTTCCACTGCAGGTTTTCTCCATCTTCTTAAACGCATTATCCCAGAACCACTACTTCTGATGGGCTCAGCCTTGGCCAGTGACATGTCCATCTTGGAGCTGGCTGGCATTGGATCTGCTGGACACAGGGGAAAGTTCTGGCAGCATCTCACCTGCAGCCCCTTTACTACTTGTCATGCAAAGCCAATAGACAGAGCAACAGTAGTGGGGTTTTAAAAGATTATATACTGTGAAAGCAGAAAACGTGACATAACAATAATTACATGTTTATTTCTAAAAGAGTTGTTCAGATTTAACCAAAGCATCAAAGATTAAACTAGGTTGTTTGAGTCCAAATACTGTTGTGCTTTATTACACCAGCCATCTGAAAAAGATACACTGGGACCTTTACCCGCACTGCAACCTGCAATGGTTGTCCCTCAGCCACGTCACATTTGTTTTCCAGATTTTCTGATCATTATTAATTCACCTCTCTCGATTAAAAAGACGTTGTCATAGATGGAATCACAGATGTTATTATTGAAACCTGAAGGTAAATTCAGTTCCAAATGGAGTGGAAGTACACTGAGACCCCCAGGTCATTTATTCTCATAATTAGAAACCTTTTTATGATCCGTGATACACACAGGAACTTGCACTGAACTTCAAGATATATATTGCTGTTCTTTAAGTGTTTCTTACACGAAAAGAATTCATAAGGAGGCAACTAAGCAAGATTATTATGGTGTTTCCTGCCCTCTCAACAGGTCTAAAAATGAAAGCTTCTTTGAGGGGGCTCATTTACCTTCTCAGAGAAATGCCAGGGGAATTTTAATACCCATTAAGAACTTCAACTACAATGCAAAAGTTGATGTAATGTATTGGCCCTAATACAGCACCTCTCCCCATCATAGCAGAATAGTCTGTTACTGTTACACATGTATTATGTCTATTTTCCACCTCCTTAACAAAATTTAAGTCTGTGATGCTCTCATCAAGGGAAATTATGATGGAGTTACAGAGGCCTGTGATTAAATTTGCTCACCAGCAATCTGTAAATAACCTGCAGCATACTGCTGCCATTTTTTGTTTCCCTCTGTAACCTGCAGTGACTGTTGACTTCCAAGTACTGTTCAGCAAAAAGGAAAAGCACACAGATGACTGATTGGTCCTTGTACTCTGAAATGAAAAATGATGAGCAGAAAGTCGTCAGAGGAAACCCCAGAAAAGAAACCAATTTCAAACCAGTGCATCTCCCCTACCTATTCACCTGCCTGACTACTGCAAATAGCCTTTGTGCTGTGCTTTGTGCTAGTCATAGGTCAATGAGGAAAACTGCCATGTGTTTAGGGGAAAGCTGATTGTTGAATGCATTGATCTCTGCAGAGTGTGGAGGCACACCAAAATGACTGTCCATTCATGAGTGACTAGAATCAATAATGCTAGGAGGTCTGTGTTTTCTTCATCTATTTTTTTCTTGCCCATAGGTTGAGCTGAGTCTTTCACTGGGCTTTGACAGATCACAGAGAACAGGGCTTCTTCTTGACACCCCTACTGTACCAGCAGACTTCACTGTTGACAGGTGGTTCAAAAGCTGTACTTGTGGGCTGCAGTACAACCTTGACAATAGTGAGGTAAAATCCAGGGACACCACAGATGAAAACAACTTTTTAAAGGTCTCCAAGTACGTGTTTCTAGACCACATGGCATGTTTATTTTCTGAGATCTCATCATTCTTCAAGGGCTGAAGAGATGCTTCTACTCAGTGGAGCATGGAAGGAGGAAGGATTTGGAGATCTTTCTCACCCGCCTCTGGCAGTTTTTCATTTCTGTTCTTTGTGCATTTGTATTCATGGAATTTGTTATTGTTGCTTAACTTCCCAGAGAATTGTTGGACTGAAGCACCTCTCTTCATTTCTCTAACTAGTGCCATTTGACCTACTAGACAATTTAATCCAGCCTCCACTTTTGAATGGATTTTCTCACAAGTGGCAATCTCTAGCAGGGTCACTTCGAGAGGCAACCGCACTGCATGTTACCTTGCACCATAATGAGGGCAATTTCAAAAGGCATTCAATCAAAAGAAAGGGTGTTTTCTGCAAAAGGCTTGTGTCCTAGCTTTTCACTTGTCCTTATTGGTGGCTGAAGCTATTGAAAAACCTCAATCTATGTCTTGTAATAGTCAGTTTTAATTTTTTCTTAGTACAAGTTGAAGAACAACAAGGGTACTCTTAGCAGCCACTTTAGAATTCTGCAAGTTTAAGGGGAGCTGAATTGCCCCTAAGCAAACGGGAGGATTCCTGTTTGCTCATAAAGTCCTGTTCAGAAAATTTCTGTTTAGCCCTAGACATATAAGCAGATAGGAACAGATGGATGCAGCAGGAACGCCAGGTAGCTGTCAGTGTACTATTAATATATCTGTTTTTCATGTCATTGGAAAGTTTTGACTTGCACAGTATATCAGACATTACAATTACTCCTCTACTGCAAAAAATACGTAGTCTGTATAACTGCTAATCAACTGTCCTTTGCTATTGTGTCTTTTCACTACCTCTGCCTTTCTTCTTCTTTTTCTCATTTAAAGTTCATAAACAGATAATTGATGGCTATCAAAACTCACTGCTCATAGAAAAGGTGCAGCATGTGTGGCTGCACTGCCTCCCTGCTGCATGAAGGGCAACACTGCTTCTAAGGAATGCTACTTGCAAGCCTCAGCCTTGCCACAAGAGAAGCAAACTCCACACAAGGACAGACAATGGCTGGCCCAAAAAGTGAGTGTGCCAGCTCCCTGCAGTAAATGACAAAATGAGTACCACATTTTTTAAAATATTTTTGTCTGCCACTCAGCTACACTGAATTTCATGGAGACCAGCAGCAGATAATTTTCTATTTTTTCACTTCCATATACAAACTTAATTCTAGCGGCGACATTTTATTCCACTTAGATGTTTTGTACCTAAAAGATGTCCTAATTGTCCTAAATTCCTAAAAAAATCAATTGCAGGATCTTTTCATTTACTTTATTAAACCATTGACACAGAAAAAAACCCCAAAAACAAACAAACCAAACCCCAGCTTATATTAAGCAGACAGTAATACCATAAAATATCTGACTATCTCAGTGAGGTAAACAATACTTTCCTTGAGTTTTACTTTTTATTTCTACCTATATGGTACCCCATGCAGGAAAAAAAGTCAGAGAATACTTGGTATAGAAAATCTCACCTGTAGCTGCTGAGACTTTCTTATGCTTTTAGAACTAAAACATATATTCTTAGCAATTTTTAAAATTGAATAAAGGCCAAAGGAGCTGCATTTTCCAATCACAACTTTTTTCAGAAGACAAATCATTATGGAAAGTGGGATATATTTCCTTGATGAAGTGAACTAGGACTTGATATGTATGAAATTAAGTTGCCGTTTCAAGGCTTTCTGTGTGGTTAAGAATGCTAGAAATTTGGGGGGGATTGTGCTTTTTTAACACAAAAAAATTTCTATAGCATTGATGAAAATAAGAAATTAAATCATGGTCTGTATCCTTTGCATCCAGCTAATCCTAATTCACAGAAAATAACAGCATTGCTGCATATGCTTAGCAATTATGGTAACACCGGTGAGAAAATAAATTGAGCTAATAATTACATAATAGTTCTGAAGATGTTCAGCTAAAACTGAGCATATTATAATTTTTTAAGGAAGTTTAAAAATGAGGAATGAACAAAATGAACTTTGAGACATGAAAAGCAATTGAATTCCTCAGGCATCCAGGTAGTTTGCCATGAAATTATCTTGCTTTCAGAAGCAAAAATATTCGTGTTCATATGAGATTTCATATACTTATTTCTACTTGTATTACTCTACCTTCTACTTGTTTCATTTATGCAAAATGAATTATCATCTCATAATAAATAGAATTATTTACATTGGAAAAGATTTTAAGATCACCTAACCTAGTTCTGCCAGGGTCACTTCCAAACCATGTCCTAGGTAACTCATCTACACAGTTATTAAATGCCTCCAGAGTTGGGGCATCAATTACTTTCCTGGGAAGTCTGATTCAATGCTTGCCATTCCTTTCAGTGAAGAAATCTTTCTTTATCCAATCTAAACCTCTGGTGCAACCTGATGCAATTTCCTCTCACCTTATTGAGTGTTAAGAGATTGACCTCCCCCTTCACTACACTCTCCTCTCACGTAGTCAGAGAGATAGCAATAATGCCTTCTCCAACTTTCCCTCTTCTCTCAGGCCAAACAACCCCTGCTTCCCGTAAGACTTGTGCTCCAGTCCTTTCACCAGCTTCATTGTCCTTCTCTGGACATACTCCAACACCTAGCTGCCTTTCCTGTAGTGAGTAGCCCAAAGAGAACACAGTAAACCGGTACACAGAATGACAGTCACAGATAAAGACACCCACACACCCCCCCAAAGGCTGGAAGAGAATGACACCTAGAGATACAGGGCTCACACGGTTCCATCTAGCACGACAGAAGCTGACACAGTAACCAAAATTCAGTCCGACAGTTTCAGTTGTCAGCAGCATCATTGCATAGGTTGTGGTGAGGCAAGGACGAACTCTGGTGTGGATCAGAAGAAACATAACTATCCTTTATGTTCTTTCAGGCTTACAAACAAGAACAGGGAGAAATCAGGTAACTGATGACTTTGACTACCTTGATAGAGTTGGTATTTTTTCAGAGATATATAGTGAAAGGATAAGAAGCCACACACAAATCTGTATCAAGGGATCTGATTAGATACAAGGGAAAAAAAGTGACAATGGGGATAGTCAAATGTTGAAACAGGTTGTTCAAATCAACTGGAATGTCCTTAGAGATACTCCAAATTAAACTGGACAACTGGAGCCACCTGAACTGTAGTTGTGCAATCTGAAGATCACAATAGACATATTGACTGACGTAACTGAGCTTCTGGGGAAACCCATATGTAAAGACCAAATAATTTCTAACATTTCTTCAGTCATAAATACAAATGTCTGGCCTCAAGAAAAGATAGGCAAACAATGCAAACCATGACAAAAAGATCTGTGTATCCAGCAAAGACCTAAGATAGGGGCAGAGACTCATGATCCCAGAAAGATTACAAGTGGCATGTTCCCAGACTGCTTAAGCTCTCATCCATCACAGTCTTTATAAGGAATGCCATAGAGAATCTGGAAAGCTCAGCACCAAAAGATTTGAGTCAACAGTCTTTTCAGTCATGCCGAGGAGACATTGAAATACTATCTGAATTGTCAGGCTATGCTGCTCCTGCTTCATGGGCACACATGGAAGGTGGCAGACATGGTCAGTACCCCTACAGTTTCACAGCAAGATCCAGCACACACCAGCTCAGATCAGGAAAGGCCCCAGGTCTCTGAACACAAGGTTTCTATATTAGGAAAGAAAAAAAATTATTTATTCAGAATTGCCAGTCCTTACAGGACTCATAGTTTGTCAAGAGTCGCAGGGTGACAATTTCCCATTATAGAGAAAGTTCTGTCCATGAACACATGATGCTCTATATAGGTAAATGGTTAATACAAATGTCCATGTAAGTAGATACACTATGCCTAGAGGACCAGCATTTTCTGACACAGCTCTCTTTACTCCTTTGCCTTTGATGTTTTTGGAGGTGACTATTCTATTTTCACCTGCCTAGTAAAATTATAATACCCATGGCAACCACAATTGAAATGGCACATCTCAGAGTTTGCAGGGTTTCATCACCCTGGGAAGCATCCACATGAATAATCAGCATGAATTTAGTTTCAAACCTTGATGTATTATTCAAGAAAAATAGCTTGTCAGTTACTTCCAGTGGATCAGAGGGCCTTTTACAAACTTCTGTCTGCTTTTTAAAAGGCATTACTTATACAGAAATCTTATTCCCCAAGGCTTCACAATGGTTTTGGGCAAAGGGATATTTGTGTGTATGTGTAATGTATGCATATGTATATATATATGTGGGGTTTATATGCATATATCTTATATAGTGCTATATAGGCATTGGGAGCTGAGGAATTAAATGTGCATATAACAAAGATACAACAGCTACTTAGACTCAATGCTGAAGACCACTAGAATTTGTCTCACTGTCCACCTCTCTTGGTTCCATTTGGGACAGAGTTATTTTTCTTCCTAGTAGGTGGTACAGTGAGGTGTTTTTGTTTTAATATGAGCATAATGTTGGTAGCACTGATATTTTGTTGCTAAGTAGTGCTTTCCTTAAGTCAAAGACTTTTCGCTGTCTCACGCTCTGTCTAGTAAGAATGGCACAGAAACCCTTGAGGGAACACAGCCAAGACCTGAATTCGCCAAAGGGATATTCCATACCATGGAAAGTCATGTGTGCTATATAAACACAATGAGTTGTCTGGAAGGTGGCTGACTGATATTCGGGGATATGCTCTGCATCAGTCACTGGGTTGTGAGCAACTTTTTTGTGCATCACTTGTTTCTCTTGCATTCTGTTACATCATGATGAAGATGATGATGGTGATTATCATTATTTTCATTGTGTTTGGTTGGTTCCAATTATTCAGTTGTTCTTATCTCAAGCCATGAGACTTACCTTTCTTTCCATACTCTTCCTCTCATCACAGGAGTGTGTGGAAAACGATGGGGCAGCTCCAACGGTACTTAGCTACCAGATGAAGTTAAACCATGGCACCACCTCTCTCCCTGTGTGCAGCTGGGTGATGGCACTCCCACAGCTGTTGGACGACTTTATTCAGCTGTGGTATTTTCAAAGTACAGCAGCAGAGCTGTTGTCATCTTGGGAGCTGTAAGGCGTCTTGATATAAAACGTTTTTATGGATAAGGGAGGAGGTCGGTAAGTGTCAAAAATGGGGTTCTTTCTCTAGTTTGTCTCACGATTAGGTTTCATGCTCACACTAGAACTACTGCCTTTAGAAAGGAATAAAGCAATAAATGGGGATCCCTTTTCATGTTTACTCAAATGTATGTGCTGAACTCCTGGGCAGTGCTTGCTGCTGTTCAAGATAACTTCCTGAACAGCTGTCATAGGTTCCTGCTATGACAGAGGGCATTCTCATACACTGAGCATATGCAGACTTGGGTACATTTAGATACACTCTTCTACATCACATTCAGCTGTTAAATTTTTTGTCTATAATTATATTTTGTGTATTGAATTAAACATGGTCACATCAGCTAGTCACCTTTATGCAATACCTTCCTGCCCTTTTGACAGTCTGCTGGCAGAGTTTACTTATTCTCTTCTTATCATTGGTGGCAGTCAAAGTAAAGACTATTATCAGGGATTATTTGACTTTTTCTCAATGGAGGAATAATGTTCTGAGGATATTTTTCCTGCTGAAAACTCTCCTTTTGTTGGGAATAGTTTTCCTTCAACAATAAAGAGAGAATACAATAACAGAATAGCAGAAACAGAAAAAATTGCTGTTGTCATATCTGACATTTTCAGCAAAAGAAATAGAGTCTGCAACAGAAAGTAGATGTTTTGCTGCTTCCTTCCCATCTTCACCCTATTCTTTTGAACTGCAATATCCACAGTCTTGTAACAGAAGTATTTGAAGTCTGAGGGTAGCAAATGTAAGGCCAGATGACTCACTGTTTCTTTTCCATCTTCACACCCTGAAAAACATAGAGAAATAAGACGGAGTGAAAAGCAGGGTGCTGAGAAAGGCAGCTACAGGTCCAGTACTGCCCCATTAATTGTGAAAAAAAAGAGAGAGATTGTCAATTGCAGTCAGTAAGTCAGTAAAATGCTATTGCTTATGTTTTGGGTTGCTTTATATTTAGTGGCTTAAAACGCACTAAAAATCAGAAATGTAAGAAGGGCTTTTTCCTCAAACTTTTCAAGTAATCACAAGCTAGAAATCCAAACAGAATATTTGATTTTATGACAGCCTTGTTTTAATAATTAAATAACTCCAACCATGGATAGCTCAGTCTCTGAGACAATAAAACATTCTTTACTCCAGGACAGTTAATTGAATTAATATTGAAATTTTAACCTATGTAGCTTTTTGTCTGTCTTGTACTCAGGAGGAAGTCAGACACTGTGGATAAGCTGCCCCAAATCTGTCTAACGCACGAAGTTATTTTGGGAGCAAATCATGAACCTTTCACAAGGTAACTACAAAATCCTGCAGTAACAAGGGTCATACATGAAATGCATTAAGAAACCATTAAAACAGCTCAACAGTTACCTGGCACTTGAATATAAGAAGTCAATTATACTGGCTGTGTTTCTAATTTTTTCTGTGACCCCCCCCCCACCCCCACTCAGAGATGGGTAGTTCTCAGTCCTGTCAAAAAAATACTCTGTCCTTTTTTTTTGAGAAGACATGAGACAAGAGCATTTTTTTTTAGGAGAAACACCACTTACTTTCTTCAGTTTCTTCCTTTTGGAACAGCTAGCTAGAAGGAAACTATTTGCAGAAGTATTTTCATCTGGCAGTGGGAGATAGACTGTGTACCATCTCTACGACATTGCTGAGCAGTCACACTGCTTAAACTTCATGGATCATCTTCACTTGAAGCAATGCAGAAAATACAGGTAGAAAAGCCACAGAATCACAGGATATTCTTGGTTAGAGGGGATCCACAGCAGTCATCAGGTCCAACACTTAAGTGAACTGAATCATCATTGCCTCAGTCCCCTACAACAACCTACTCTCTAAACTAGAGAGATAAATTTGATGAGTGGACTGTTAAGATTAATAAGGAATTGGTTGGAGAGACGCGCCCAGAGGGTAATGCTCAGCATCCTAAGGGACATCAATCAAGTGATGTCCCTCAGGGGACCATATTTGGACCAGTGTTATTTAATATCTTCATTAATGACAGAAAAGTCCACTCTTAGCAAATTTGCTGATGACACCAAGTTGAGTGGTGTGGTTGGTGCACCCAAGGGACAGGATGACATTCAGAGAGACCTGGGCAAGCCTGAGGAATGGATCCATGGAAATCCCCTGAGGTTTAACAAGACCAAATGCAAAGTCAGGGAAACCCCCAGTACCAATATAGGCTGGGGGATTAACAGAAGAACAGCTCTGCCCAGAAGGACTTGGGGGTGCTGGTGGATGAGCGGCTGGACATGACCCAGCCATGGGCACTCCCAGCCCAGAAAGCCAAACATGACCTGAGCTGCATCCAGAGCACCGTGGGCAGCAGGGCAGGGAGGGGATTCTGCCCCTCTGCTCTGCTCTGCTCTGCTGAGACCCCAGAGCTGAGACTGCAGAGCTGCATCCAGCTCTGGGGTCCCAGCACAGGAAGGACATGGAACAGGTCCAGAGGATGCCACCAAAATTATTTGAGGCAGGACCACTTTTCCTGTGAGGAAAGGCTGAGAGAATTGGGAATGTTCAGCCTGGAGAATAGGATTTGGGATGACCTAATTGTGGCCTTCCAGTACTGAAGGGGGCCAACAAGAAGGATGGATAGAGACTGTTTACAAGAGCATGTAGTGATAGGATGAGGGGGAATGGCTTCAGTGTGAGAGATGATGTTTAATTTATACATTAAGAAGAAATTCTTTGCTGTGAGGTTTGTGCATGTCCCATCCCTGGAAATGTTCAAGACCAGTTTGGATGAGGCTCTGAGCAACCTAGTGAAAGATGTCTCTGTCATGGGGCTGGAACTCGATGATGCTTAAGGTCCACTTCAATCCCAAAGTTCTATGACATATCGGAAAAGAGTCAAAGTACATTTTGAGTGTAGTGAGCAGTATTTTTCAGAAGAAAACCACTTCCAGTATTGCTCGAAAATTAGGCACCTACATAATGACCTAATGAATGCTGATTTTGAGTAGTCTTGTAGCAAAGACATCACCCCCAATCTTAGGATTTCTTTAATAGAAATACATGTACGAATGACTGAAAATTCAAGGTATAAAATCTGATTGTACCTGTCTATTTGTAACTTCAAATGTATTAATATTATTCTCTAGCAATCCAAACTATGTAGGGTTATCAATAATACCCACTGCAGCTCTATGCCAAAAGCAGTATCACTTGTTGTCCCCCTTGCCAGCTGTAATGTTTAATTACGTGACCTCAATTAACCAGCCTTAGACGTGAAGCAATTTCACATCCTTTCAATACCTAGTATTCTCATATCACCTGTGAAAACCCCTTTTTTTTTTGTGGCTTGCATCACAGCTATTTGATCTTTCTTTCTACTTTCTGAATTAATTATAATTGCTTAAAACTGTCTTTATTCTACCATTAGATCTAAGAATACTTACACTCCAGTACTATGAAGCTGACTGTTTTCTAAGGAAAGCTAAGGTTAGCAGAAGTAAAAACCCCCTTAATGGAGGCAAAAGGACTTTGCACAGCCAGATTCCTCTCTCTCTCTCCCCTGCCACATTTCCTAGATCAAGGAAACTACACTAATTATTTTGCTCAGTGTTTCAGGGTTTACACTTGAGAGACAACTCTGTAAAACTTTCCATCTATCAGTATTTGCAACTTGGGTTTAATCTACTTTATATTGTAATGATTCTCAGAAGAGAAGAGAAAAGTATCAAAACTTGCCCTGTTTAGCCACAGGAGAAATGATGATGTTATTTTTGCCTTGAAAAATCTTTTATTTCCTCATGAAGCATAAGATATAGGGTATTATTTCCTGACAGCTGCTTTTATCAATACTTAAATAAGAAACTAAGGGAACAAAAACTACTCTTAAAAGGCAGAAAAAGATTAATACCATGGCTGTAGGATAATCAGTTGTGATTCCATGATGTCCAAATGTAAAAAAAAGGACAAATTACTCCTCAGCTGTTAGAATTGAGGATTTTAACAGACGTGCTTATAAAACAATACTATTACAATAATAATTGTAATTGTACTCTGTCACTGTAGAGTACTAGTAAATCATTATTACTCTGTAATAGATGGGAAAAAAAGTTGGAAGTATGAAATAAAATTCAATCCTTTATTTTGAAGAGTATTGATTTTATGGCCATCACCCTGGCTGACTGGTATCTTTGAGAGTGTTATTGAATGAACTGATTATCTGTATTTCTAGCTACAATCAAAACACGGTTCAGCTCTTTCACCAAGTATCTTCTCAGCACCAACCAGAAAATACATTGCTAAATTCAAATTTTGCAGTTATGCCTGATTCTGTATCAGTACTGTCTGGGCAAAGTGCATCACATACTTTGCAACCAAGGACAGATCAACTCTGCACATAACAATTTTACACAGGTGACAGTAGTTTAAGCTCCTTCATACCACAGGGGTGTGTGGTGGGGCATTTTGTTTTCTTAGTAATGTTGTATCATGTGTTTAATGAGTTCTAGTTGA
>VWYP01000364.1:0-54528 GCA_013400435.1 Pycnonotus jocosus
GCAGAAATTTATTTTGAATCAAACATTAGAAAATACCACTGTGAAGAACCCAAATGGTCACTGACTTATAAATTGGTTTGAAATTAATTCATGGGATCACCTGCAATCCAGGCATTTCCTGTTCTATGAGGGAGAAATATGAAAGCAGTTTGGTAAGAAAGGGAACACAAGAGAAATGGCTTCAGATAGAATCAATTTCCATAGCAGAAAGTTATAGGTAAGTAGATTAATGCAGTTCTAGTGCAGCTTTGCAATGAGAAGAAAAATAATTCTTGCTTGCAAGAAGTTCAAGGACATGAAGTAAGCCACAGAAATTTGTTGTTGAAAACAAGTGCTTTATTCCTGCACCTGCAGTATTGTCTTGCCAGATACACAGACTTGGCCAGGCAGATGTCTTGCCTATTGTGCCAATTTGGTAACCTAGCTACGGTATCAGAGATCCACATAAAAGACAAAGGGAAATACTGCATTTTCCAGGGGAAAAAGAATTGGTTTTATTAATAAAAGCAGCAGTATTGAAGTAAGCAGTTCTGACTTTTTTTAAAAAATATATCAGAAACAGACAAAATAATCTACAAAGTAGGGTTCATGCATTCCCTACTTTTTGCACATAGAAGAAAGTTCTGAGAAAGCTGCTTCAGGAATATGTCAGAAGGATGAATTTTATTTGGGGTTGGAGCCCAGGTTACACATCACAAGAGTCAACAACTGTGTACATAAATCAGCTTGTAACAAACAGGTTGTCCCCACATTCTGGTGACAATCCGCATCAATCATGAACCACACATCTGACCCCTAGACTGAACCTGTATACAAATTAAATTCATCATTCCTTGCTTGAGCCCAAATCATATATGGTTTGCTCTTGTGGTCAAGGGTTGGATAGAAAATTGTATGTTAATAAAAAGAATTACTTTCATTACTTACCCATCAAAACCACTCAGCTTAGGGGACTAAAGTGCAAATGCACCACAGATGATGCCTATCAAGCAGAAACACAGGAGTAAAGGCAAATATAAAACATCTTAAAAAAAATCCTTGTAAGGAAAACGATAGACTTTCCTATCGTTATTTGGAACACAGTGCTGGAAGAGGATTTCAATCCTGGTAATAACTTTTCATCTTGATGGTGAACAGAAATGTAGGAAAGTACTAAAGTTCCAGAAAGAAGAAGACACCTAATCCTGTGGAGCTTAAAATAGTTTTCCACCCATACAAAATTTCTCTAAATTAAGAGTTTCACATAATTTAAAAAAAAAAAAAAGTTTTTAGAAAGCTTTCTTTACAATAGTTGTCATCTTTATCCATCCTTAACTGACATTCAGAACAATGTCTTTTCACTGTTTATTTACAGTGCCTCTGTAAACAAGGAAATCCTCAGTTTTCAAACTGTAGCAGCAGTATTACAAGAAATGGTTTGTATTATACCATGGTCATTTGACTGTTATCAAGAAATATCAAGTTTTCACTGACTGATCATATAAACCAAGAAAAAAAGTTTCACAATTACTTTGGGACAATTCTGTTAGCTCAGGTAATGCAGCACTTCCAAAATCACGTCAAAAAGCTTCTTCAAAAATGAGAATAAAGAAGCAGTTTACATTGTAAACATATTCAATTTACAAATTAGAAATATGACCACTAATCAGGTCTCTCAGGTTCAGTGTATTTAACCAATGCCAGCTTTACAAGCTCTCCTCCCAGCATACCAGTTGGTTTTGATACAGTTGCTTTCAGAACTGCTAAAGACCCTAATGAATTACAGAAATGTCAATAACTGTAGGCACTAATTGGTCAGTTAGGACCATGAATTTTCACCGTTCTCAAGCAGTTATCAGTTTCTGCTATTCCTTATTTAAGATCCTAGTCCAGATATTATGTATTTGCTTTGCTGACACTACAAAAAAATTAGGTTTCTTTTCTGAATTCTCAATATTTCATTCATGCCCTTCTTATGCAGTGATTCCACACCTGACAGCAGGCCCTAAAGCAATCATACACCCTAAACAATTACAACAACTCATAAAAATAAGCAGTGCATAAAATGTAACAGAAGAACATTACCTTACAATACTTGACACCCTCAGGGGATCCATTTTCCTTTCACAAACACATAGTTCCCTTTGACATTAATGGGAGCTACATGAATAAGGAAAAAAAAAGCAATAGATGCTTTGCTTGAAAAACACATTTGTGCCAAGTGGGTATTGGCAACCTGTTTAGCCCAGGTGATTGGTGGGGGGCCTGCCCAGAGACATTTACCTGCAGGCTGCTGGTTCATATTCCAAACAGCTGAAAAGCACAAGTGTCATTACTGCTCTGAGGATCATTTGCTGATTTATTGTCTTGGTGCCTTTAACATTCACTTTTAAGGAAGAGCACTAATTGGGATATGTTCTCTAAAGTGGTCCTTCCAGTGTGTTTACACACACTGGTACATTCCAGCGTTAATTATAGCCAAACAATTTGTACAGCACTGGAACCATTGTCTGCCATTGGGAAATATGCAGTAAATTAGAGATAAACTTTTAAGTTTCCAGATCTCAACACAGCTATACGCAATTAGATGGAGCTCATATTAAAAATAACCCCCAAATTTAGGAGCCACTGTCACACTCACACCACCTGAGCTGGGACCAAAGCCCCCTCACGCCCCACTCACACAATCAGACCACATTTCCTCGCTGGTTTGACACCAGGTTTCCAACAGCAGGAACTCAGACATCCAGATCATTAAAATAATTTAATCATACTGTGATAATTAAATAATAAAACAACAAAACAGCTCCAACTGATATCTCCAAGAAGAGATTCTGAACAAAGGAACCCCTGGGCAAAGCCAGGGGAGGTCTGGGGCTCGTGGGCTCCTGCCATGTCCCCCCAGGGTCTGCTGGCCTGGTGCCACACAGGTCCCCAGCATCTCATGGCCTTGTGCTCCTGCCCCCAGAGCTCAACAAGTGGCTCACACACTGAGCTACCTGCACTGAGTGTGTTCCTCAACATCTGAGTGGTCCATCTGTCAAACCCATCTCTTTCCATTTCAAAGATAAGGATGTCATGCGGGACAGGGGATATCATTTGACTTTAAAAACTCAGAACTGTAAATAAATTCATTGTCCTTTGTCACAGTGAGGCAACTCTTGACCTTTTAAAAAGTTAACTCTGCTGCCTTTAGTTGCCCACTACAACAGAGAATTCTGCAATATTTTGAAATTAAAAAATACTTAGGGATAACACACAGATGAAATCTCAGAACACAAAGGCATCTTTACTTTGCGAGCAGTTTTTGAAATGTACATTTTTATATTGTCACCTTGACCTACTCACCCACTGTCTGCCCATTAAGTAACTTCAGTAAGGATTATTTCTACCACATCCCTCTAAACAGACACTTCTCTAGAAATCATAGAAAGAAGAAAAAATCCTGCACCATAAAGAAGGCCTTATCCCATTCTCACATCAATATCAAGTAGAAGGCTAAAAGGATTTTTGACATCCAGGCAAAACCAGATATAGATTTGAAGTCAAGTTTCTGCAATCCATAAACTAGAGTGTTAATTAACATTTGCAGATACAAACACAGATGAAAAATGCAGTTAATGGGCAATCTTTTAAATGAAGGGAGATCGACAAGCTTCAAAGTGCAGTGAAATAACAGCCTTGCTCTGTTTATCCACTTCTCACAAAAATATCTGCAGAAACATGTCAAAATAGTCTCAGATTTAAGAGTAACATGAACCATCTAAATAATTGCACTAGGCTGTGCACAAGTATTCTGTAGCCCTGTAAATCATTTCATGTAATGATATACCCCTGCCTGGATGCTCAGCCTCTCGGAGAAGAGCTCACAATTCAGTTATTAAAACACACTACCCTGAGACAAGACAGACGAGAGCTGTCTCACACCTATTAGAACTCTGTACTGACTTTAATTATGGCCCAGATTTCCTAATGATTCTGGGTACCTCCTAATAAAATGAAGATGATGTATTGATTTCAGCCACCAAGGACTTTGCAATTATGGGATTTTTTTTCTAGAACGAAGAAATGAAGGAGGTAAAAAAATGCAAAAGGTGACTCATTGGTCCACAAAGAAACATTCTCAAAAAAAAAAAAAATCATGTTTTCCCCTCTTCCCTTGTGGAAGAGAATGAAAAATAAAACCATTATTCTGTATTTCAATGCCTGCAGCATATGCTTTTACAGGGTAATCCCTTGTGTGCAGAGACATTTTATTACACAAGAAACATTCTAGAAAAGAGCAAGAAAATCCAGTGAAACCAAGGGGTCACAGTAGGGTAACTTTTATTGGGCACATTCTTTACATCTTTAGGGCACTGAAGCAGTTAATGTTTTAAGAACCCTTCAGTCCTGTCATTATTTACAGGAACTCATCCCCCCAGCACTGCAAACCCCAGAACAAGCAAGAATCAAGTCCATGACCCTCTAAGATAAGAAAGCACACATCTGATATCACCCAGATGCAGATAACCTTTGGTAAATATTCACAGAACATCTTTTGACTCCTATGCTGTGATTTTGCTGGACTACAGCAGAAGAATATAAGGCATCATGTGCTCAGGGATAAATTAAATTATTTCTCTTGCACATAAATGGAGGTTTCATCCCTTTCTGCTACTGCTGAATGAAAGCAGAGCTAATGGAGACAGAAATTACCACAGTGAGAAGATGAGATTTTTTTAGTTGACTTAAAATCCAAATGAAGCTGGGTGGATCTGCACAGGTGCTCCACATTCAGTGATTGATATTTGATATCCAAGATACATAAGCTGCAAATTTTACAGGCAATTCTTTCTCTAGTTTTTGTTAGAGTTACAAAAACAAAATAAAACAACAACAAAAAATCCCAAATCCAAAGAAACAGAGAAAACCAAAAAATGAGCTGAAAATAGATGGGAGAGTCACTGCAGTCACTGCGGATAAAATGTTTAGATCACTGAGCCACTAGAGTGGTACTAAATATTGAGAAAGGTAGGATGGCCATAAAAGCAAACTGGCTTAGCTGGCAAGTTAAAGCTATTCACATCCAAACATAAGGTCAGACATTTGGTAAAGGAAATCAGAACTGGAAAAGCAGTGTCCTGAAAAGCCGAATCTAAAAAACAATTGAAGTAACATATTGGGTAAAGGTCTGTATTTCAGGATTCTGGCCCCATTCAGGGAGAGACTGGGACAGGTGGAAGCATCTCAAAACCAGAGCTGAGGTCTGGTTTTATCGTGGTATCACCATCTTCTTTAACCAAGAGCACATTTCTGAAGCCTATTTTAAAAATAAACAAACTACTTACAATCCTGAAAAACAATTTAGACCCCGACTCAACAGCATTTAAATATGCATCTAAACAGCAATAAATTGCACTGTAAGACAGAAACGTTTTCCTCTTCTAGAGTCTTCAGGCTTATTTCCAGGAATTATCATTTTTAAAGCAAGCCATTTTCTCTACAATTCAAGCTGGGCATGATTCTTTCAGACAGAAGAGAACTGCTGGCCACACTCTCAAAAGGCACATTGAGCCCTGAATAAATAGCTTGCAGCTCCAAAGCAAGGTCACACTTCCATCAGCACAGACCACAGCAACGCCAACAGGTCAATGTACTCTTACTGAAAAATACATCACATTAAACTCAGGATTTTGAATATTTCTTTTGTCTCCCATGAAAAATAGAAGCATTTGTCTGCAAACATCTGATGTTGTTAAGATACAGAATTCAGTATGATCAGTAAGAACTGCTACTTATAGAGCATTTCTTTTTAATAAGAAGGGGTTTAGTCTTTTTAATTATATATAAACTTATCCTTTTTTTTTTTTTTTTTGCAATAGGTGTTCTCATTATTTTCACTCACATTAAAAGCCACATGCATAGCTAGCAGAGGAAAATGAGCAGTAAACCCCTATAGAGCTGCAGGCAGGGGACAGGGCAATGCATTTTCCCCTAAATATTCATCTAAATGAAGAAACCAATTCATCCTATTCAGACAGTACAAGTTGAGATTGGCCTATTAAAATACACTAACAAATAGAATTTCAGTGCCATATATTCAAGGTTAAGTTTTTCATGTCCACCTTGCAGGCTGTGGTGGGTTTATCCTGACTGGATTCTAGGTGCCCAACAAAGCCACTCTATCACTTCCCTCCTCAGATGGACAAGGAAGAAAATAAAGCAAAATGCTCTTAGGTCTAAATAAAGGCAGGGAGAGATCACCCACCAGCCACTCCCACGGACAAAGCAGACTCGACTTGGGGAAATGTTGCCCTGATTTTTCTAGCTTTCTGATTGTTTTGCATTTTTGTAGTGGAATTTCTCACAGATTTCATGTAAACAGAGCCATCTTTTTGGAACATTTGTTTTCTTGTTTACATTTATTCCTCTAAGAAGAGTCAGATGATGGACTGTGATTTGGACCAGTGTATTGAGAGGTGGCAACCTCATTGTCCAATCTGTCGTTTCTCCTCAAAAACCATGTAACCCCAAGGAGAAAAATAACCTTACTTCTTTTTTTGCCTCTGAACTCAGCTGTGTTCATGTGGCACACTTTGCATCCTATAGCAACAGGGAAATTATTTTAATTTATTACCAATCAAATCAGAGTAGGACAATGAGAAATAAATCATAAATCTTATCACACCTTTTGCCCGTCCCTCCCTTCTTCAAGAGCTTAACTTCACTCTCAAGTTCTCTATTTCCTCCCTGCCATGCTGGCAGGGAACAGGAACAGAGGCCACAGTCAGTTCATCATGGATTGTTTCTGCTGCTGCCTCCTTCTCAGGGGAGCACTCCAGCATGGGGCCCTCCCATGGGAGATAGTCCCCCATGAACTTATACAGTGTGAATCTCTCATGGACTGCCCTTCAGCAACTGCTGCAGGGTGGATCCCTTCCACAGGATCCTGCACTTCAGGAATAGCCTGCTCCAGAGTGGGTCCCTTCCTTCAGGAACAGCCTGCTCCAGAGTGGGTCCCTTCCACAGGAACCGGCACTTCAGGAACAGCCTGCTCCAGAGTGGATCCCTCCCACAGGATCCTGCACTTCAGGAGCAGCCTGCTCCAGAGTGGATCCCTTCCACAGGGTCCCTTCCTTCAGGAGCAGCCTGCTCCAGAGTGGATCCCTTCCACAGGATCCCGTACTTCAGGAGCAGCCTGCTCCAGGATGGATCCCTTCCACAGGGTCCTGCACTTCAGGAACAGCCTGCTCCAGAGTGGGTCCCTTCCACAGGATCCTGTACTTCAGGAGCAGCCTGCTCCAGGGTGGGTCCCTTCCTTCAGGAGCAGCCTGCTCCGGGGTGGGTCCCCCGTGGGGTCAGCAAACCTGCTGTAGTGAGGGCTCCTCTCTCCACAAGACCACAGGTCCTGTGAGGACCCTGCTCCAGAGTGGGCTTCTCTCAGCCTCCTTTGGGCATCCCCCTGCTCTGCCATGGCCTCTGCAGGGGCTGCAGGTGGGTCTCTGCTCCCCCATGGACCTCCAGGGGCTGCAGAGGCACAGCTGCCTCTCCATGGGCTGCAGGGGAATCTCAGCCCCAGTGCCTGGAGCAGCTCCTGCCCCTGCTTCTGCACTGGCCTGGGGGTCTGCAGGGAATTGCTGCTCTCACCTGTTCTCACTCCTCTTTGCTTGGCTGCTTTCTTAGCTGTGTTGTCACAGAGGTGCTGCTACCTCACAGATGGGCTCTGCCTTGGAGCTGGCAGGTGTTGGCTCTGCCAGATGTAGGTGAAACCTCCAGCAGCTGCTCACAGACAACGCCTCTGTAGCCACTCCTGCTACCAGAACCTGGCCATGCAAGGCCAGTACACACCTCAATTCTCATGTGCACAGCCCAGAGCCAGGAAACAGTGACTCTGTGGGACCCTAGTTAATCAGGTTACAGAATAAGCCATCCTGCTCCAGGGTGCAGAATTTCGTCAGAAGCTGCGGAACACAATGAAAAAGAAAACATTTAACTAACAGTTCATGTTTCAATTATAGTCATTGTTTTACTTGGAGAAATATTATGAATATGTACAGTGCTCTAAAAGTATTCTGGGTTTGTAAGTAAAGAAGTTCTTTTCAGGATTTATAACAAACCAGTGAAATACAGACACTTTTTATTTGGGATCTCCCATGTAGGCATTTTTAACTTGAAAATATTTTAGATATTTAAACAACAAAATGCTGCAAAACTCAAGGTCAAATATGCCATATTTCAGTATTTTCCATGTCTCTGAAAGGGGGAAAGGGCACATTTATCTCCAAAGTAAGGATCAGGCTTTTGCTTTTGATAAGACAGACAAGATTAACTCAGAGCTTAGCCAGAAGAACCCACATCATTTATTCCAGAAGCCTAAAGCAGCAACATCTGACCCCTCTCTCCTAGAAGGATCTTATTTTTGCTGTTATGAAGGCTGAATGTTTGTAACACTAACTGTGTCATTTCACTACTTCTCTGTAATTTTATCACTGTATACTGACCATTCAAAGTCTACAAATACAAGTATTGATATACTTAAGTCGGGGAAAACAGAGTGAATTAAATCTCAAGTAAACCATTTTTTGAGCAGTTCAGAAGTCATATGCTTGCTGAGGCAAGGTTATCCATCTAGTACACAGGTTTTATGAATATAATACCAGAACTCAGTGACTCAATCCACCTACTTGAAAATAAATAGTTCAGCTACTAATAACTTCTGAAATATAGAAATATATAGGATAAGGACAGTAATTAGCTTTCCTAGGAGTCGCAAGTCTACTTCATGTAAGGTCAACCAAAGCCAAATACTAAAAGACAATATAATAGGTATAAGAATAACTGATTTTGAAACAGGTCAGAAGGGAATCTTTGATAAAAAATATTAAAAAATCCCAACAAAAAATACAGTCAACATTTATTCTTATATTCTATTTTTTTAATAACCTGCTAAGAGTCTTAGAGTGAAGTCAATCTTTTGGTATCTTGAAATATGCACTTACACTTTCCTATGGGTTTAATTTTTCTTCAGTAATCTTCTGCTTTCAGAGTCTGGCTGTTCTCAGAAGACTTGTACAGTCCTCTGTGCAAGCATAGTAGAGAGAAGCCTGTAAAAGCAGTTTACTAGGTGCTGGGGCCTCAATCCATGAACCAGAAAAGGGTGTCTGTATATGTTTAAATCTAAAGATATAGACAGACATTCCACTCCGTAAAGGGAAACCAAGTGATTAACATGCTTCACATCTTTTCCCAGATGCTCTCTTTTGCCAGTGACAGCACCACAGAGTTAACTACTACAAGCTCAGCAAATTATTCCAGTGGCAGCTACATCCTCAACATTTTTCCCCCTGCAGCTTCTCTACCCTCATAGTCACACAACAGAAATGGAGCCCCAACATTTGAGGAGGTCTGTGAAACAGCAAAATCAACCCGTTCTGTTGACAACCATCAGCTCCAGCCTGCTCCCTGGTGTGGCATGGGGCAGGATACCAAAGCCACGTCCCAACTCCATGAGCTGTCATGCTGAGGTGAGGCCAGACCTACAGCACAGGTCAGAGCTGTGTGCTCAGGTCTTTCAAAAGAAATCCAGTACCCCAACCATGTGGAACCCCCCTGGATCCAGCACTTGCTTGTCCAGATCATCTAGCAAGTCAAGCACTACCCACATGATGTGAGGATTGTTACAGCACCTCCTTACACCCTGGTTTCTCTCCACAGGCAGTGTGGCAGTGCATTATACAATGATTTTGCCCTTGACAGTAGCAATATTCTATTGAAAACACCGTGCACCAAGCCACATTACCCTTGGGGACACTTGTCACTTTTATGGATATGAAAAAGAAAGATGACAAGAAATAACAACTGCCCATCATGACAGCCTTCCAACGGTCTAAAGTTTTCTGACAACATGATTGTCATTAATGCACTACAAATCCTAATTAATGTGGAAATGCATACCTTGTTTCCTCTTCCTTTCTCTAAAAGCAGTCACCATTTTGAAGTGCTGTCAAAAGTGGCACCATTTAAAGGCCAAAAAGTTGACAAAAATGTGAGCAATTAGCTGCTGTCAAGTAAAAATGACGGTCTAAGGGATTACACTGCTACAAGATTGCTGCATTTGCAGAAAAAAATGGAATTACATCAAACAAGTAAGCCTTGATCTGTCCATATCTTTTTTTTTTTTTTNNNNTTCTTATTTTTTTTTTTTTTTTTTTTTTTTTTCAGAAGTTATGATTCACAAGAGACGAGGTCCTCTGCTGCTGTGCTATCTCTGGAATCTGCCCTTTTTTTCTGGATGCTGAATTACTAGCAATTTGTATGGGTACACTTGCATACCAGGCAAACTGAGGAACAAAAAGGTAAATTGAATTGATGCAAGTGGCTTGGCCCTGCTGAATGTGGCCCAAATTCAGCTTTCAGTCAGCTCCTGCCCAGAGGGAGCTTCACCCCCATAAATGAAGTCCAGAAGGGGACGGGCTCTCCTTTCTGACCACTCTGCTATGTGCAGGCTTGGCTGTAAACTAATATGTACAGGCCATGAATTTAACAAAGCTCCCTCATGATTCTACAGATACATAATAACACATTTCCTATGTACTTTGTGTTCTTCAGCTGAAAAACAGTGCAACCCCAAGGTATTACTTCTGTAATATATTAGGAAATTCTACCTAAGCTTTCATTTTCAGAAACAATTTAGAACCAAAGCACTAACCAATATCTAAGAATTAAAAATCTGAGAGACAGATAACTATCTATATATGGAATCCAAAAAGAGAAGGAGATTAACTATTGTATTTTTTACAATTTTACTGCAGCAGTCTAAAAATATCATAAAGTACACCACTATTTAAATAATAACTTCTATAATAACTCAAGAGAACATAAAAGAAAGGATCTGATGCATTAGAGTTTGAATAGAGCTGGCATGTGATAAAGGTTACAGTCGCATTCAACTGCATTTACTTTTAAACATATTAGTTGGTTTTTCTAAAAAAGGGGGTTTTTTTTAAAGAAATATATATATATTACAGCATCTTTGATTGGCAGGATTGTCACACTGAAAAAAGGCTCTAACACAGGACAAAGAGAAAGATCACCCAAAGAGCTGGAATTACAGGTTTTCAGTGCTTCAGAAAAAAAAAAAAAGATTATACCCTGGGTTTTTTTCACTAGATAGGATGGCACATAGGTTTTATTTGCTGTATTACAATTATTTTTATTTACTAAAATCAATCTCCAGATAGCTGCATTGATCCTGCTACACTTGAGGCCATTTAATCTAAGGAAAACTGTTGTTAAGAAAAATGTTTTTTAAAAAAGCCAACAATAGCGGCAAAGGGCATCTTGGGGAGTTTTAATGAGATTTTTCTGTTCAGTGCAAGTTTAACATTGCCACAGAACAGATCAATACCACTTTTTTCTCCCAGATGCGTTGGGGAGCATCCTGCACTTGAACCCATCCAGGAAGATCAATTCCCCCTGGCACTTTTGAGTCTCTTCTCACTGCTCTGCAGCAGAGAATTGGCCACGCAGCTGGCAGGAGTGCCAGAGACAAGACATTGGCAGCATCCCACTCATTCCCAGTCATGGTCAAAAAGGATTTTTTTCTGGAGAAGTGAATACTATGTAGTCCAGCCTGGACAGTGTGTCTTCTGTACTTTATTCCCCCCACCAAACAAATATCAGTGGATAGATGAAAATCTTATATGGTAGCACTGGCAGCTGTTCTCCAATCACAAGTAGAGCACAGCTCTGAGAGGGCTTCTAACTCTTTGCAATGTTAAAAATCTAATTTAGTGAGGGCAGCAAAACCCAGCAGTGTTCAAGGATGAAATTGTGCTGTTCTCCATCCAGTCACTTAATGTGTCCTGGCTACTTTTAAATTTCCTTTGAAGTTTTTCATTCTCATTTTCCCATTTCACTTTACCCTTTCAACCACTCACACTTTTTCAGGACACAGTGTGGGAATTAATTTCTTTTTCCATTTATTTACTTGTAAACATAGCCTTCCTGAGTTTATAAACAATGTTGGCTGAAATTATAGGAGACTTCAACTATTTGGTGTCTCTTCTTGTTTCTTAAAGTAGACTCTCCCACAATTTTGTATTTCATAATAAAAATGGCCATGAGAAAAGCAGGTTAAAAGGACTAGGGTTAAAGCCACCCACAAACATAGCTGCTCACTTGAATGCAGCACTTGGGATTTGGTTCACAGCGGAAAAGCCTTTTATTTTATATTTTGAAAAGAGGGAAAGCACTCTGATGTGAATTGACTGTTCTTGATCTTTTCCACCCACACAGACCTTTTTCTCTTTTCTCTTGTTTTTGGTTCTCATTTCCATGCTGTATCGACACAAAATGCGTGAAACTGATCCTTTTCCCCTCACATATGTACTGCTGTCCTGAACTCCTAAAAAAACCCAAAACCCAAAAAACTACCAAAACAATAGCACAGGCATGACCTTAAAAGCTTCTGGCTCTCCTGTCATGGCCACAGACAGCAATATGCTGCTAACTCTTTCTGCCCATTGCTTGTGAGTTCTCCTTGAGATAAATATCATTTCTTCACCCAAACCATACAGCAAGTGTAGTGATAGAAATGAATATAAACAAATACCAGCTGAATTCATAGCTGGTTTTTAATGAAGATGCTTAAACTCAGTCCTAAGAGGTTTTGCACTGCCAAAGATAAAAGCAAAGAATGAAACAAACCACATATAACAGAACTGATTTAAAACTATCTACGTACTCAAGCCATTTTCCGTACGTCTTTATTCTCAATTCTGTGACATTTTCAGACAACAAAAATTGCATAAAATAGTCTTAGCATAAACTATCTCCCTACAAACCCTCTCCCCCATATCCATTTGTGCCGAAATTGCTACTCCTATTACAGTTCATGCTCAGTGTTAATTGCAGTTGTAATGGCAAAGGTCAGTATTGATCCATCAACCTATCTACCCAGCAAGAGTTCACAAGCTTATTCTCATTCATACAGAATATTGAACAGTATTAAGAGCTATTGACAAGTGAAAACAGGGTCAAGGGCTATGTTTCAGCTACTCCCTGCAACATTATCCCACCTCAGGCACTCCAATAAGCTTTTGCACCGGGCAGCAGAACAAATCTAGAAGAGACCCAAAACTGCAGATCTTCTCAAATTTTACTGATTAGCCACTAACTGTCAAACATTTGCAATGTTTGAAAATGCAACTCTTCCCAACAGAAAAAAACAAACCAACAAATCCATCCCTCCACAGGATTCTCCTCACCAAAGGGTGCAAAAGCAGCAGCTCCATCCTTGGGTGTCCCATCACATCCTTTGGATCAGCATATGCCAAATTATTACTGGTTCCTGATTCAGTGCAACTCCTGGGGTATGTGCATCAATGACTCCCCCTTCTATGGCAGAATGCCTGTCAGGAGCCACAGCCTGAAGACTTTTGGAGAGGTGAAAAGTAAATCACTTCCTAGAAGGCATGAGAAATCTTCATCCTGGAATCTGAACCAGATCAAAGCCCATAGGCTCTATATTCGTAAACTATTTATTCCTATGATTAGAAACACTTCAAAGGACCTGCTTGCTGGAAAGGTGCTCCCTATGTCACACAGTGTGTCAGAAGTAGGTCACTCCAAACAGATATTTATTTTAGAAGTACATAATTCAAACAATTCAACAGCACCTAATACAGATTAGTGCTTTGGTATATATTTCATACATAGTTGCTAATGTTCAAGCTGGTGGCTCCCAAAGGCTTTTAAAAGATTAAATACTAAGCCCAAAACTAACCAGAATGGGGCCCAGGAAGTCTCAGAAACTAAGAGCTTTCAGAAGCTTTGGAAAGATTTTCCTACCACTCTCTCTCTTATCCTGCAGGATTTAAAACCCTCCCACTGTAAAGAAAAAAGATAATGAAATCCAAGGGATTAAATCCACAGTACCTGGTTGGTGGTGACATCTATATATAACTAAAAGTTTTAAACTTTAAGTTTAAAATGACTCTGCGTGAAAAAAAAAAAAAAAGGCAATTTATTAACTATTGGTCAGGATACAAAAAAACTGATCAGCCTTGCTGCCATACAGAGTGTTATTTCATTTTTTCCACAGTATTTTGAGATAAATACTAGTCTCCCTCATGTTATGATCATTTACTGCCATGCAGGGCTGAGGCGTTCCCACCAAAAGGCAGAAAAGAGACTTTGCCTGCAGATTCCTATCTCCTTTCAGCTCCTCTTTCTGCTAGCAGTGAAAGCCACTTCCTCTGCCAAGCCCTGGAGCCCCCATGCAGCACCCCCAGTGCTGGGAGCCATGTCCCACCCTGCCCACCCCACTGTTCAGCTGTGGGGCTTTCAGAGCAGTAAGTCCCCAACAGCAACAAGGAAGGAGCTGTTGCTGGGACAATGTTGATGTTCAAGTGTAGGAGAGCCCAGTGAGCACAGGGGTGGCCCTGCCCAGGCATGGCTGCTGGAGGGTGACACTGAAATCAGCTGGAAAATAAACTTTCTAACACAGTTTGAAGCATTAGAAAGTAGACATTGTTTACCAGCACTGGATGCATCAAAGGATCAGGTGTGTGTGGTGTAAATTTTCAACGGGGTATTAATTCCATCAGGATCATTCCAAAGTATTTCCCAGCTCATACTTAAACAAGGCTATTGCTGGAAGCCACATCCGGAGTGTGAAACAGCAGGGGGAACTGAGGGGAGACGGTGTGACACACAGCTGGCTGCGGGTCAGGCTGCAGCCCACGGCCACCTGGCCACACTGACCCCAAAAACACCAACAGCACTGGACGTGGCTGTTGAAAAAACCCACCTGCCTCCCAAGGAGAGCTGCAGAATACAGGTCCAACCAATTTCTACAGCAAAGCTCAGGTCACAGAGCCAAGAGCTTTTATGCTGGGGCCATGCAGTTTAGGGTGCTTGAAGGGAGATGTAAGGTAAAGAAACCAAAAGAGGCTGGAATGCTCTGACTGACAACCTGACTCTGACAGGCAGCAAAGCAAGCAGCTTTTGGGTTCAGCATTGCTAAGCAATAGAGGAATAATAATTATTGAAAGATACAATTAGTACCAAGTAAAAAAAAAATTACATTTTGAGCTTTGCTTCACCTAGGGTTTTGTGCAAATTGCTTTCAAATAAACAAATCTGTGTTAGTGGAAGGAACCTCATCACCACTTTTTAATTTCCCTCTTTAAGGTGAACAATATGCAGGGTGTTTTATGTTGATTAACCAGTAAGACTAAAAACAGCTTGGGTTTGGTTTGCTTCATTTATTTTTCCAGTTAAAAATAAAAGTGAAAAACCTATCAAAACCAGAAAACAGACACATAATTTTTTTTTTTTTTAAATCCCCACACCAAAGTTAGGGAAATAGGAATAATTCAGACACAGATAAAATAGAATGTTAAAAAAAAAGGGGGGGGGAAGGTCTTTTTATTACAACATTTCACAGTAGTGGCAGCAGGGAAAGAAAATGCAACTGATTTTTATCCTCCTACTTAAGCCAAGACACCAATGAGGTGTGGCTATAAGAAAAAAAAAGAGTGGAAAGTGGCTTATACTACACTAACCCCTTGTAGCTTTCAGTTAAGCATCTCCTTCTGCTCTCATTAGCAGTCCAAACATGTGGACAGTGGTCATAGAAGAAAAATAAATGCTGGAGTAGATTCAACATATTGAACAAATCCTCTGAGTTTGTAATTCCCCAGCATTCTCTTCCCTCCAGATGCTACCCAGGATTTAAAAAAAATTAAGTTACATAAAAATGCTTTCATTCCAAGGAAATGGAATTTCATTTCATCCTATTCAGACAACTTAATAACTGTACAGATTTCTGTACCTCATGTTGCATAGGAAACCACTTTAGAGAAAAATGAAATCTTTTCACTAAAAGAAGGAAGAAAATGCATTCCAATAGATTTACATTTGCAGTAGTTTTGCATCTGCTGCTGTAGCAAAGTGTCACTGGTAGAAGCAGAATTTAGATAAAATACCTCCTTATGAAATGAGTATCATACCCATTTACAACAGGAAAAAATAAATCAAGACTGAAGAAATTATTATTCATTCAAAAGAAGCCACATGGTAGGATGTGTAAAGATAATCTTGACATGAATGCAGTTATCGTCTGTGGGATAATTTATATGATTTCCTTTCATGGAAGACTCACTAACAAGGTATAACAAAACCCATAATTAATCTGAAAACAAGAATGCAACATTAAGTTTCCCAGCACCTCAAGTTTTCTAATGAATGAAATATTTCCTGCTGTCTTTCATCAGAAGAGTAATCTAATAAGGTTCTATTAAAATGTACAGTAACAGAACAGATAGGTTTAAAGTACAGCCTCTGTACAGTGTAATGAGGTTTTGGCTCATAAAAAATGCTTAGACTTTCATTAAAGAGATCAATGAACCCAAAAGGAAATTAGTTTAGCAGAAGTACACAGGCAGGTTCTGCAGGATACCATTGTGTGTGAGCATCAGGATGAACCAGGGCATCCTTCACAAAAGAATATAAATGAAGGAAAAGCCACAGGAACAGAATAACAAGACAAAGCCTTGACAAAGCACTAAGGGGCAGCCTCAAACTTAGCAACAACCTCTGAGTGCAACACACTTGAGCAAGTTCAAAGAGAGAAATGTAGATTGTGAGAAAAAGCAGAGCATTGCACAGCCATGGCATCACCAGAAGGTGCAGTGAAGGATTAATGCAGGGAGAGTTTGCTTCCATATAGGGATGTCCTGCACAGAGCCAAGAATTATATTTAACTCTTCTACACATCCAGTTTGAGACAGATTTATGTGTTTTAAACTGGGTGTACATCACTACATTGCTCTACAACAATATATATAGCTCACATGACAAGGACATATCCTAAAAACCAAACCAAGTCTAGGATTTGGAAACATTTGTATTTTCATTCCAGTTACAATGATATATAAAAATTGCCTTTAAAGTTTTGTAGGCATAAGACATAAATTTTTAGTAGTAAATATTACTAAACAAGTAATAACAGTCATGTTGGAACAGCTGGAAGTCCCTCATAGATCCAAAATATGCTTTCATCTTGTGCCCGCTGCAAATTTCTGAGGTCACTAAGTACCTCTCTTACTCTTCCAACTGAAGCAACCCCAGCTGTCCTCAGACTGTTTTCTCCAAAAGTGTCTGGCAATAACACTGACCAATACTGTTTAGCTTTCATTGCACTCTTTGGAACTAAGGAGCACAATATGTATTTATACATACATAGAGAGCAAAATACAGTTATCAGATTCCTTTAGCCTTTCATTGAGCTGGTTTTACCTGTTCACCTGTTTTTTTATTTAATGGTCCAACAGATATAAATATACTTTTCCAAATACCTTACTGGGATGTTACCCACCACCCAAAGTAAAATAAACATTGTAAGTTAAAATTAAGATCTGTTTTATATGCAGTGTTTGAAGGAACATTGAGAATAGCCACTCTTAAATAATCAAAACATGATCAATAATCTCCAAAAAGAGTAACACTGCACAAAGTCCACTTTGAAATAGTCACTGAGAAAAAAAAAATTCTATAAGCAAATATAACTTCCAAAATCCAAACATTGCTGAGGAAACTAGCTAAACATAAATCTAATCTAACCTGGATAGACAAGTTTAGGATATTACCAAGCAGCAGCAGGAAAACCTTGACCTTTCAGCTGTATCCCTTCCAATCCATCCACTGAAACACATTTTTCAAAACTATAGGCAACAGTTTTTCAAAGGTACAACACCAAGAAAAAATGAGGGTCATATGCTTCAATGTAATTAAACATTTATTGATACTTCCAGTCTTGGTATGTGTTATCTAGAGTAAAAGTGAGACAATAGCTTCAAGTGCTCTTACAGCTATCAGTTGGACTTCTGAATACAATTAGTTTCCCTCTGATCATAGCAAGATTTAAAAGACACGTACCCATAGTCACAAAACAAGGAGAGGTGGCATCCATGGCACCTTAAGAAGATTGCTCCTACTCAAACTATTCACACAATGTTTTGTGGATAGCTTAAGGGATAACAGATCTGCTGAGGTTTCCAACTAAACTGTGTGTACAGCAGGTTTTGGAATAGCTGTGCTTGGGGTTCCAGCCCCAGTGGTGCACAGCAAACTCCTGCCTGCCATTAGCCAGGCAATTCCCAGCAGGAAGAAATTTGCAATCTGAGAATGAACTACATTCGGAGGACTGTGTGAAGTCCATGAGTTGTACCAGGCTCGCATGACACATAACTCTTCAGCTGGATGTGTTCCACTAAGCCACTTCATCAGCCTACTGCACTCTCTGGATAAAACAAAGTGTTTGGCTGGCCCAGTGCCCTGAGTCATAAACAACAGAGACAGCAGGCACTGAGTCACCTGCTCCCTCCTCCCTGCAAACCAGGCAGCCACTGGGACACTCCACAGGCACCATCCACAGCCAAGTGGGGCCACAGGCACAGGGGGGAATCAAAGCCCCGGGGCAGAGCTGTGGGGCCAGCAGCAGGAAAGGGAGGTGGCTATAAGAGAGCAAAATTAAAAAGCTATAGCTGAGACTGTGGAGAGACTTAAAAACCACAGAAAAGTGCAGGTAATACTGAAATCTTAGCCTGGGATAATATAGTCAGCTTCATTCTTTCCCCATGCATCCCCAAGTCACTGGCAGACAAGTTTCTGGTCAGTCATCCCCTGCCTGGGAGTTTGTAGCAGCTGACTGAGTGACTGCTCATCAGTATTAACTGCCTGTTCCTAAATGGTTTCATCCAGGAAGACAGAACCAAGGTGATTACTGTTGTCCATAAAAATCTATTGAAAAGGGAAAACAGACAGGGAGGAGAGCCAAAAATAGATTCAGGATTGGCAGGTTTAATCTGGAAGTAAAGACTGATAATCAGTGAAGGGAAGGAGGGTTTAAACAATCAGAACAGGGAAGCCATGGGAAGATGTGCATGTGAGCAAGCAACAGGAACTTCTCAACAGCTCCAGATGTAAACAACTGCTTGCAGTAGCAGGGGATTGTGTTCCAGGATCTGGAGCATCTCTTCAGCTGAGACAGAGAGTAAGGCTAGAGCCTGTCCTCCCCCAAATCCATAGCACTCTCACAGTCTCCAAAGCAGTTAGATTTATCCAGTGATTTGCAAACTGGGCACTAAAAGTACCAATTTAAATAATATTTTTACTCACCAAAAACCTGTTTTGAGAAAAACAGATCAGTTTAAACTAGACAGTCACATGCTTGGAAATACAGCATGTACAACCAGTGACTGATGTGAGTTTTGTTGCTGTCTTAGTTTTGCTACGCTAAAGACTAAGCTAGCTGCCATGATATTAGCCTTGGGCATCCTCACAAACCATAATACTTCCATATTAAAGGCTGTATTATATTTTAAATTGCCAATTAAATAGTTTGCTATAGACTGTATTTTTCCTAGAGTTTAAAATAGCTAAAATTATCCTTAATTTATTGAAAGACTGTAAATCTTTCTCAGCTTTGTGAGCACAAGTGAAATTACTTCAATTTAGACTTTCTTACACTGTGTACCTGTGCAGCAATATATGCTTAGTACAATGAAATTAAGAACATTTTCGTAATTACAGTGGTTTTACTACAGATTAGTATCTCCAATATAACACAGCAATGTTCAATTGGGCACACAATGGAAAAAAAAAAAAAAGGCTTAAGTTGCAGATGAACACATTTAGTAATCTAGAACAGCATGCTAAATGATCAATAAGAGATATTCTGCTTATTCTATTGATTAAGAACATAGGCAGCTATTAATCCAACTAGATTCTAGAAAGGACATAAGAATAATTAAAGTGAGACTCAGAGTTATATACTATCTGTATATATATACATACAATGTTTCAAGAAAAATTGTGTTTAGGGAGCAGAGTTACATAAATTTTCTACAGTGCTGCAAGATGCAGCAATTATTTCACTCCTTGGTAGAGAGAAGAGTGGGATAAAGCAATCAGAAGAATGTTATGGTTTGAGATATACCCCAAGTAAAACAATGTGTACTCTGAAAAAAACCCAAACAATTAAAATAACAAACCACAACCCTGAAAAAAAAAATGCTTGAAGGTTCACAGCTGTCTACTCACTAAGATTCAGAAATTTAGAATCTTAAAGTCTGTGTTACTGTGCTCTTAGCTAAAATATGGATTAACCCTAAATAAAACAGAGAGACATTAGTATTTCCCTCTCTCCATTAACCTCTCCTTCATATTAAGTACTGTCCCTCCACACAACGCAGAACTCCACCACAGCCACCAAGGCCCGTCTGGGAACACATACTGCAAATCTGGATTTTTCGAGACCAAGACATTTCACGTTATGAGAGGGACCAAAAAAACCCAAGGGAATGAACTGAGATTCCTGTGGCCTGAGCAGCCCGGGGCTGCCAGGGCTGCCTGCAGCAGCTCAGGCTGAGCACACCGGGGCAGGGCTGAGGACAGCGGGGCATCCCCGGGCACAGCCCCGAGAGCCGCGGGCTCGCTGCCAGCCCAGGGAGGGCTTCAGCTGCCCTTCACCTGCCATGGGGCACCCACCCATTCCCCCTGCACAGCGCTCCTCCCTGCCCAAGCCCCTTCACAGGGCCAGCTGAGCCCCGCTGGGCTCCATTCAGCCCTGCCCCAGCCGGGCCAGGGGACAGCAGCCCTTCCATGGGCGGCCGAGGGCAGTGGCGCCCTGCCCGGAGCCCTGCGGCCTTCCCGGCTGCGCTGGGCTGGGCTGCGCTGGGCTGGGCTGGGCTGGGCAGGGAGAGGCAGCTCCGGCAGCTCCCGCAGCTGTGCCCGGCACGAAGCAGCAGCCGGGGCCGAGCCCCAGGGACAGCCAGGGCCGAGCCCAGGGGACAGCCGAAGCCGAGCCCCGGGACAGCCAGGGCCGAGCCCCACGGACAGCCAGGGCCGAGCCCCAGGGACAGCCGAAGCCGAGCCCCGGGGGCCTCTCCCAGCCCGGCGTCCCCCGCAGGCTGTGCCCGGAGGCCCCGCTGTGTGCCCCGCCAGCCCTTTGGAAGCAGCGCGGCTTCCCCCGGCCTGGCCAACAGCGCTGCAGGGCCCGAATCACTGCAGGGGAAGGGGGGGAGACACCGTTTTAACCTCAGCAAATTGATGAATTAATATTTTATAATGCGTCTACGTCTGTAAATGGATGCGCCGAGGAGATAAAGCAGGCAGGCAGGCGGAAAGAAAAATCTTTCGCAAAATCTGGACAGCAAAATAACTGCCTCAAGGCAAATTTAATTAATATTAATTAAAATGAATGCCAAAGAATGTTGGGGGCAGGGAGATTGGCATGATGGATTGTCACCTCTAAAGCGAACAGAAAACTATTTCTTGGTTCAACACACATGGCAGAAGAATTTTCAAATTGATTAACCGATATCTTCTAAGTAGCTTAAGGTTTGTGTCTCCAACCACTTAAGCGAATAGGATTTTTGACATTGACTGCAATAACCACAGGAATCTGCTTTACAGACTTGCCCACTGAGCAACTATAAAACACTGTAGTTCTCAACATTCTTTTATTTGACCAAACATTCCCCATGTGACATTTTTCCACTTACTCTTGGAGAAAAAAAATGTAAAAAGTCTCAACAAAAACAGTACAAGTCTTCCTAGTATATACCCTTTGGGCTGAAAATCTCCCTGTAAAATCTTAACACAGTCAATGAAAAATTAGTACTGAAGGGGATTTTAAGGGATAGGCAAAAACATTTCCTTCTCCCAAGGAAGGATTTGCTGCTTCTTGATGTTGCTGACATATGCTTATTTCATTTGTTCTTTAAAAGTACTCATGGCAGAAATGCCACATTTCCATGTTCAATTTGTGCTGTTTCCCCAACTATTTTTTTTCTCCTACCTAATAGAAATCAAACCTTAGCTTTGAACTGTTGAACTATTCAGTTTATTCCCTTCCTTTTCAATGTCCTGTTTCTGGCCCTGTAAGAAGGAGTTGTGGCTTTCTGTTTCTAGAACAAATAAACCCACACTCTCATACCTTCTGTTTTCTACAACCCTTTGCTTTCTCTTTACCTTCCATCTGACCTTCTCCACATGATCCAACTCCTCTTTGATACACAGTGCGTGGGAAAACAGGATCCTTCTCTCAGCCTAGATCAATAAAATTATCTATGAAGTATGGCTGCTCTCCCTGACACACTTCTGACACAAGCCAGCGATAACTGTTATGCAGAGTATCCTCTGCACAGGCACTGGAGCCCAGAAAAGCAGTGGGCATCAAGATGAAGACAGTTTTTTAGATTTTTGTTACAAGGACAAACTACTACAAATAATTTTCTGAATACCTCTAAGTAGCGCCATTACATTTCATATACCCTAGTGAGTACTCCTCTATTTAGATGCTAAATGCAGCAATTCTGGATTCCAAGCACTCAGGCCTTATGCACAGGGAGCCCCTTTGCCTTTGCCTGTCATTATTCTTCCAGCTTGTTTTGTATGGTGCACCTGAGCAGCAAAGCATGGTCAAGAATTGGTTGGGCTTCAGAGTGAGAAATTAGAGAATAAATACATGGAGAATGAAATCTAAAAATAGAAAACAGCTTCTAGAATAAGAAGATAAGAAGAGGTTATACATGGCCCATGCCACAAGACAGAGATGCAAAAAGAAATGCATTAACAGTTGAATGACAAGATGGATGAGGTAGCATAATATAAGACAGTAAGCAGAGCAAGTATTTTGCCTTTTTTTTTTAGTCTAGGCCCAAAAAAATGAAGGAAAAAGGCAGTTATCCTCTGTTCCTTTCATACCATGCAGCTAACAAGTTCTATTATGATATTGCATTACAGCCTACCCTACCACCACTGAATAAAGACATGTATATATTACTGTCAGCTACCAATTTCAAAGCTTCCAATTCCAGAAACGTGAATCCATTTGGAGAAAAAAGAGTTATCCTGCAGAGTAATAAGTGTTAAAATTCTTTGTTCCCTCTGTGCTTACATTGATCTCCTCTAGTTTCCCTCCAGAGGTTTAAGAAATGGTATTTCACCATGAATACCTCCAAGCTCAGGCTGCATGCTGGTCGGGATCTGTGCCTTAGGAAGTCTTAGGACTTCCTAGAGAGAGATTCCCAAGATTGATGTAGACACCTACCAAAGTAGAAACATAATGGTATAAATGACAAATGAGGACTATTATATAACCATATCAATGCTTGGAATGTAAATTGTGTATTTGACTGTGGATCCGAAACACTTTCCCCTCAAATGCAATCCTAGTTTGCAATCATTTTTTGCAGACTCTACCTTGTAACTCAGGGTAGTTCATGCTGAAGGAGGAGTTCACAGGGAAAATGTGTTGTCATCGCAGTCAGCCATCCTGCAATAAACCATTCCCCTTCCACACCAGCCATCCCTACTCTCTTTAATTCAGCATAAACTGTGAAATCTCAGAATAGAGCAATACCACAGTGACATTCTTTCTGTAGGCTTTGTAACATGATCAGTTGTGTGCGCAATGCAAGAAGCAGGACCAAGCAGAAGCTGCACATTCACAGGTCACTCACTCATGAGGTCACTTTCCTGCATGCTCAGCGTGGCAACTGCATGTTCATTATGAAAACTGCACCTCCAGTGATGATGCAGCTTGGATTAAAGTATATTTCCATTCAAGGCTCAGTGAACAATTAACAATCCTGCAATGATGCTACAGTTCAGAAATTCATGCAGTTTCAAACACCTCGAACCATCTATGTTCAGAAACCTTAGAGCTTTGGTGTTAAAAGTGTTCTTATCAGCAGTTAGTTAATCCCATGATAAATCTGAGCAGTAAAATTAACAGTTTAGAAACAGAGTCAAAAGAAGCAATGCATAATATTTATTTCAACACGTTTCTCTAATTGCTAATTGGACCTTCCTGGACCATGAAGATAATTAGGTTATTTTTTCCTCTCATTTTGTGATATCTCAACTTTTGCATACGCTGTGCCTGGGAGAACACAATGTTCCAGCTGAGGGAAAAAAAAACACTGAAGGATGGTAATTAGAGAAAATAGCAATGCAGAGTTGTGACCCATATCATGAACATTAACTAGGACTCAGGAAAGCGATCTCACTAGGAACAACCAGTTAATGATTGTATGAGGAGTGCCTTAAGTTATTCTGCTTGAAAAGGTGCAAGCTACTGAGCAGGGTAAAGAGCTTGCTGGCAAACTGAAAATAGAATTTGCAGACAGGCCCCCACCCAAACCTCACATCAAGTTGGACATTTACAATTTAATGTATTTGTACATTGAGAGCATACAGAGGAGAAAACTGTTTCAGATACAGGCAGCATGTCTGGTTTAGGAAGTGAAAAAGCTCTAATTTCTTGTTTTCATAGAAAATGCATTTCATTATATGAGTGAGGTAATAATATCTTTATATTTTTAAGATGTCTGTATATGTTTTAGGATATGTGCATATGTTTTTTAAGAGACATAAACATGTTCCTTGGCAATTTGAATTTTTGGACCTTTACCTGTGAGACTCTTTGTACATGACTCTCAATTGGTCTATGAGTTCATTTACCAACTTTCACATCTTTCTGTAAGTTTATTGCACAAAATTGAAATGTGAAGGATGATACAGTTTTGTCTGCTTAGTAGTGACCCTCAACTCCAGAACATTCAGCTTTAGCTGTCTTGTACCCACACACATTAATCTCAAAACTTTTTTCAAGGTGTAATAGCAAATGGCATCCTAAAAAGCAGCCAGGCCTTAGCAAAGACATCTCCAGATATTTTGCCCATATGGAAGTCAGGCAATAATTAAGTCTTCTTTTTTTTCCTTCTTTTCTTTTCTCAGGATTAGTCAGCTGAAATGCTTACAGAGAGCACTACATCTCCACTGCCCAAGGCTAGCTGAGGCAGTGATGAGAGGTAATCTGACATAATTTCATATCAGGAGACTCTGCCTTCAGCAGAAGGATGTGGCTGGAATATCCCCCATCAGTGGCAGGACTGAATTCAGGGGGAATCCTTGTGAAAAAAATGACCAGCAAATGTTGTATTCAGTGCTGTAACATAGCATAACTGATTTTATCTTCTAAAACTTCTAACCTTTATGAAGATTTCAGGAAAAATTCCTACAAGTATTTTATTCACACACTAGGATAGAATAGGCTGGACATATAACTACTAAGGAGAAAGTGGACTGTAAAGTGAATATGGTTTTAAAAATTATTTTAAAAGCAACAAATAGATTTCATAGTTTTAATAAAGGAAATACATAGTAGAAGCAACACTTAAGAGGCTAAAAACAAATTAATAAGTAGTATGATAGTTTTCTGAGTCACACATTTATGATCTTACACGACACTAGAACACTAACTAGGATGGAAGTGTGGCAACTTAATACAACGTAGAAGAAATGCCTTAATAATTAAGAAATTAAATTATTTTATTTGCAGTCTATCACAAACAGTGCCATCAAATTTATCTCACGTTTTTCCTAAGTAACTTAACATTTATAATCCCTTTAACCTGAATCAGTCCGTATCCATAGAGATAAAAGGAAAAAAAAAGAACAATATGGAAACATATTAAAGATTCCATTCAGCTTTCCCTGAAGGCTTCCAAGCAGTTTCAATTATAGCTGTGTCAAACTTAACACTCTAATGGTCCCTTTACACATTGTTTCATATATTTATACTCCATGAAATTACTGGTAGAAAATAAGGACCGAAGTAAAAAGTTCCTAGCAAAGCATGACTGAAGGCAAGCTTTAGATAAATTATACATCAATTACAATTCTATTCTTGTAGCTATTACTGATACAAGATGTTCATGTGTCTAAATAAAATCCTCTCATTGGTGCCATTTTTCAAGTTGTACAGGCACTCCAGAGTGCCACCAGGTAAGAGACAGAAGTTGTGGGATTGTCAGTTGTGTTTTAATTCTCCTACTGAGAAGGTTTTGGTTTTTTTAATTTACTAAAGGCCTTTCATTTTTAGGTACCTCAATATTTATAAAGATTGTATATGCCCCCAGCTTCACCTGATCTTCAGTTGAAGTCAAATCCATACACTTTTTCAGCCAAATCTATACACTTTTTCCAGTGTTTGGTTTTGGCCATTCAGAGATGCTGTTTAATAGCAAAGCCAATCTGGTAGAGGCTTCATGTCCAGAATGCAGAGTAAATAATTTCCAAAACCTACTGGAAGGCACCTGGGAGTTGACAGGGAAAGAACGTAATTGTATTGTGTAATTGTGTTGTGGAAAATCCATAGGTTAAGAGCAAGTTTAATTAGCAGGAAAATGTGGTGATATTGGTCTATCCAGCTACTAGAATTAGAACAATAAATGCACAGTTAATTGTTTTATATTTACATAGGTCAAGTATATAATGTACAGACTTGGTGTTGACTTCATTAATGTTTGAATAAAAGTTGAAAATGTTTGGGGTTCATAGGTCGGAGCAATTAGATACAGGGAGTATTTGGTGCAGGTTTGCAGGGTGCTTAACTTCAGTGAGAGACGCCTTAAAAAGGTGGATGCTGTGAAAACATCACAGAAAATATTTGCTTATGAGATATTTACTTTATCAGCACAATAATATGCCTTGCTCACTATTTCAAAAGAGGGAGAAAAAAGTCTGGTTTCATGTCAAATTATGATCCAGTTCTTGTCAACAAATTAGCAATTAGGCCAGAGAAGCATATTGATATTCACATTTTGTGGAACTAAAATGCGCTATATTTATCAGCTTCAGTGCTTTAAAATAAATATTGACAAGAAAAGATGGGGAAAATTTATTTGTTATCCCATCTGCCCCTCAAAATGTCGAGTCTGAGCAATGCCATTTTTCAGTCATTCCTGATAAGTGATCATCAGATATTGTTTGTCTTTACTTTGTGATGGTGTTACAAAAGAGTAGTCAGAACTACAAAGGTCAAGTTGTTCCTTCTGGTTTGTCAAGCTGTATAATCCTTCTTCAGTGGACTTAGATTTTGGGAGAGATGTGGATGACAGCAGTTTTAAGAGAATTGAAAACCAGTTCTGACATTGAAAAGCTTTTGGAGAAAACAAAATTTATTGATCATAGGACAACAAAGAAAGTCACGTTATAAAAGCTATTAAAGATTTATATAATGGTACATTTGTCATCATATGCTCCTCATGGCTAGTGAGGATGAATATGGCTAAAGGGACCCCTGATGCACATTATCAGAAGGGCTGAATTCAATGTAAGCAGTGCTTATCAATTTCCCTGCTTTGAGAAATGAGAAATGGCCCTTTTACCCTTCCATGGGAACATAATTTTGCAGTAGTTCAAATGATGATAATGGTGGTTTGTAGTCCAAGGATAAAGTTTCAGTCCCATAATAATGACTGCATGTGATCCATTCAATGATTGGGATGTGATTTTAGTCCATACATGGTGGGATAATGTTATAGAGATTCTTTAGAGTTGGTACTTGGATTAATTAAAGGATGATACCTCACTTTTTTCTTTATGAACAAAACCAAGCCCTTTGGAGGCAGGAACTGCAAAGGAAACTGGTTTACATTTACTTTCAAACTACATGATCTGGGAGAACATTTCTGAAAAACTACCTCCATATGTGACATCTGATATAAAGCTTAACCAAGGAGCTTGGCCCAAGAGTATTCTTCTCTTGAGATTTGACCATTATCAGATTGGGATAAGAAAATTCTGTGCTTGAGTGATTTTAATTTTTTAAACTAAATTTTATTTCTTAGAAACAGCTTACAGCTTGGAGCTGTATGGACAGATGCCACTGAGTTGGAAGGGTTATCTCTAACTGTCTCACAAATTCAGGATATAGGTATTGATTACACAACTCTAAGTTGTCCATATTGCTGGATTTTGGGGGCAAATACACATATATCTGCAAAACAGCATTACAAGAGCCAGTTATTGCTAGCAGCCTATACATTTAATGACAAAAGAGTATGACTTCTGTAGGCTCAACCTCACATACTCATTTGCAGATGTTAATGAGGTGGAAAATTAAAAAAGACAACAGTATGTGGTATTTGCTAATTCCAGCCACTAAAATAACTTATTTTACATGCCTAGATCTAAAATTTTCTTAGCCAGAGATCACCATGCTCCAGATTTAAATCACAGAAAATGTGGAAGTGCAAATTATTGAAATTTGTTTTCACTTGGGGCTGTTTGGCTCATCTGTGAAGATGTACAAGTTAATTATTTTTATTCTATTAGAACAATATCACTAATGAGATGTGAGCAGAAGGGAGAAGAATTGTGCAGCTGAAGTTACTGTCAGAGTCTCTGCTGGTAGTGCTATTTCATATGCTCCTGAGAACAGAATAACAAGTACATCCATATGATTTAAGAAGTCAAATTACATTTTTTCTCAGCTCACTTCACATAACAAATAACATGTTGGATATAAAGTCCAAAACTACATGTCAAAAAAAGCAACAAGCTTATGTTGAATAAATTCCTGCAACAAAAGAAATTAGATATTAACAAAAAAAGAAAAAGGCATGTTTCTATCTCAGTACTGTAAAGAATTCTCAAATCATTTTTAGAATTGGGGCCTTGGTTGAGCAGTCATTGGCTCAGCCAGTGAGACACAGACATACATTTTGTCTCCATTGGCCAGTGGCTGGATAACAAGATGCCTTTTCTTTCCTCAGATGGGTCTCAGAGCGTAATAAACCCTTATTTTCATCTCCTGGGCACTGGCAGAAGCAATCCTTCTCACCATTCTCAGAAATGTGCCTTGCTAGAAGATCCTTTAGTGCCCCAAGGCCCACAGCTCCCTGTGCCACAGCTTCTGCATCCCAGCCTTGAGCACAACACAAAACCCAGCAGTCAAGGACAGGGTGTTTTTACCAATTCCCATGGGCTCAGCTGCTTCCTGACTTGATTTGAACGATTTATGGTTGCATCTGACCCCTGGCAATAGCCTCGTCTTTGTTGGTGACTGACACAAGACAAATGAAGATTTTGTTCTCTTTAATTTGCATCTTTGCTTCCAAATGTGTGCACAGGCCTCAGTGTTTGAACACAGTTCCTGCTGATTTAGACACTGAGAGCAGAATTGAAGGGGCTGTAATGGTTAAAAAACATTGCATTCACCCTTCAAATATATCTTTAATTATTTTTTCTTTTAAAATCCTGAAAGATAAAGACTGAAAAAGCGCATGTGACATTTTTCATTGACTTTGTAGTCTTTCCAAGCCCTACTGATATGGTATAACTTTAATGACACAGTTACTATTTTTTGCCTTCCAAGCAATCATGATCTCAATGGAAGTGACAGTAAGAGATGCTCCCACTGAAACTGTGTCTCAGGAGATAGAGCTTTATTGGAAGAAATTCAATACACTTTTGACACAATGAAAACACTATTAACAGTAACTAAAATATATTCATAAAAGCAGTTTCTTTTCAACAGCAAAATCCTTGGTATTTACACTGTTAAAGAAAGAAGGGATCTCTGTGGAGCTTTGCAGTGACTTTGTGCTCCCCTCCCTGAAGCCCTGCAGATGCAATGTGACCCCATGGCACAGCCATTCTCCTCTTCTCAGAAAGTTTGGTCTCAGTGGAAGTGACACTAAGACGCTCCCACAGAAATCGTGGCTTTGGGGACAGGAATTTCATGGAATTGATTTGCCTATGGCACAGTGAAAACAGTAGTTAAGAGTAACTCGGGCGCTACTTTTCAAATGCAAAATCCTCTACAGCTGAGACTTCAAAGAACAACTGGAGGACACCACAGCTGCAGCAGAGCCTTAAATGCATTTTGCAAAGCTGTGGGCAAACAAACAGATCTACCATCAGTAAGCCTGTATTATATTTTGAAGAGAAAGTTCATAAAGTTTCCCAAATTCCACATGGCAGAACAAAAATTTTCGTTCCATGCTTAGTCTCTGTACCTAAACTCTGTCAGAAAAGATCTCCTGAAACTGCTTCTAATAAAAGGACAGTGTTTCTCCTCCAATTACAAAAACTAGAGAGGCCAAAGTGACTTCGAAATACAAACCTGAGATATGAGGTGGCTGCAGGGGGAAAAAAACACAACCAACAGTCCCCAAGTCTACCAAGTCTACCATGAAGCTCACACTCTGTGGTCTTAACCTCCTAAAGATTACTTCATGCAACTTCACCTGACAGCAAGGACACAATTGGCAGTGTCAAGCATTTCCCTGTGTCCTGTCCACAGCAGCTACAGCCACACTATGACTATGGATCCTGCTTTTTTTTTGTTTGAAAATTGCAGCAGCAAGCAGCTGATGATCTTTACTCCATGGGCATTAATGGAAATTTCTGCCACAAACTCTTGACAGTAAATGCCAGTTTGGACTACTCAAAACAGTACTGGGAGTGGGAATAAGATCAATTTCAATCTGAAATTTTACAATTAAAAGGCAACTGAAAGACACAAATTAAATTAGAATTATTAGGCAAACTACCATTGTTATGGTCACCTTCTGTTCTCATTTCATGACATCTGGCTGTATTGAAAACTTATTGCACCTCTCTTTGAAAAAAGAGATTTTTTTCTTTAGCACCAGCCTTTTTTCATATTTGTCTGATCTTGTTATGCAATTTTCCCTCAGTGATTCCATTTTTTTTCTGTGGCAGTATGTTTTACAAGAACAAGCAATGGAACCAAAGTGAAACACTGCATGTTACAAATATTTCCAATCTCACTGCAATAACAATAATAAAACAAAAGTAATACGAATGGAGAACTTGTAAATACTGTCATTGCTGACATACAAAAGATGACTTAGAAAATGAAATCTTAATCTCCTCAAATAAATGGGATCTTAGCTGCTGACTTTTATGTCCATGGTATTTCATGCAAAGAGCAATAAATGTGTGTTTTCTTGAGTGTGAGAATGACAGCAGTAAAAAATGTTCTCAGTGGCATCTCTTCAGGGTGGTTACAACCCAAATTGAAATCACAAAAAAATGAACCACCAAGTCTGTAGGTATTGTTACCATTCTTCTGTCTTCCACGTTAATTGAAGAGGATTAGAGTTCTCATATGTTCTAATCTACAATAATCCATTCACACTATTTGCTTTCAATTAAACAGATCTAAAGAGAAGAAAGAGAGAGAGGAGAAGAACATTTGAGGTGCCAATCAGGAACAGTAATAAAATGCCTTTTTTAAACCCTTCTGCATCCACCTAGGTGCAGATCTGAGAGGAACAAACAAGATGCTATGTAAAGCCTTTAAGATCTAAACTCTAAGGCCAGGAGACTCTGGAGTACTGGTGGATGTTGGCATCCAAGCCCTGTGCCCTCAGTGCCAGCGAGTGCCACAGTGCTGCTCTGTTAACAAGGAGCTCACTGCACCCACTCCTGGCCTGCCACATCCCATCCCTCCTTCTGACATGCTGATTTCTAGGATGATAATTGTAATCTTCATATTTGTCCATGTGTAAAGTTCCTCAGGATCACATTTTCCACGAGGCCTCAGACTGATTGCTAACATTTCAGCAGCAGCTCTCGTCTGAAGCTCTGCACACACAAAATTCCTTCTGTATTTGTACAGATCAAGAGATCCTGCATCAATCAAGCAGCAGAGGAGCTCTCTGAACTGTGTGCTCTGGCAGAACCAGTTGTTTGAAGTTCACAAAGGAGCTATGTCATGTTCTTTGCTGTTGAGTACTGCCTGGGAATTGATTGTCCTCTGGTTTTTCATGCAAAAGCTTGATAGTGAAACCATCAGTACAGAGTGCTGAAAAGACAGATTGCAGCAGCACTGGAACAAAGATTACTTTGTTTTTGTGTTTCTCTTTCCTCACCTTCCAATTCTATTCCAGCCTTTCTAGTTGTTTTCTTTACAATATTTTAATTTTTTTTTTTACATTTAATAAAATGCACTTTTACATTTATATTTTAAAGTTTGTGTACTCTCCAGTTATTTATTTTATGAATAAAACACAGTCCTTGGAAGAATCGCTAATGAACAGGGTTTTGGTAATAATTTTCAATGTTTTACCTTGTTCTTATTTAATGTTAAAAATACGCTTGTACAAAACAGAAATCTGCATTTCCAAAATAAAACATATCTCTATTTTGACAGGAAAAAAAAAAAGTAAGAAGAAACCACAAACAAATCTTTCTTGCATTACTCTAGAGAAATGTCAGTTTGAAGCCCAGATAACATGATACAATCACCAAATGATACCTTGTCTGATGGTCATCAAACAAAAATCTCAAGATGCCTCTTTGGATTCAGGCCAAAATCCTGTGTTCAGAAAGCAAAAAAGCACTGTGTTTTGTGCTTCAAGTACTGGATAAGTTGTACTGTACAAATGCTGGGCTCGCTTCCAAGCCTCCACAGGCTGCAAAACAGAATTGCAAGCAAGAAATTGTCCCATGGTGAGGCTTCTCTTTCAGTGTGCACCCAAATATATCCTCATTTTTATCTAGCTCTAGATTTAAACTTTTTTTATACCATGATTTTTAACCCTTTTTTTTAAAAAAATAAATTATCTTAATCATAAAATGTGCTACTTTACAAGCTGGACTAAGAGGAATGATCTTCCAATTCATCCATTCATTCCCATTCATAAATACCTTTGGACTAAGAGGGAGTGTGGCCTCCCAAGGGAGAGGTCAGTGTTGCCCCAAGGCAATTCTTGGTCCCCCTTGGGTGTAACCAAACCAATCCATTTAATGTTAAGTAGTTGTTGAACCCAAGCAGGTACATGATGGTCTTTGTGTCATTCAGCCTCTGAATAAAACAGGAAGGCCATTTGTGCATCCAACAGGAACCACAGCAGAGCAGGGAGAGTGAATTCCTGTGAACAGCCCTCTCAGTCGGGGCTGGCTTTTGTCCCTCCTGTGCCAGAGGGCTCAAACTGCAGCAGGACATTGTTGGAGCTCTTGGGTGCCTTCCCCCTGCTCCAGCCCCAGAGTTGGTGTTGAAGGGTTTGATCCCAAATGTGAAAAACAACCATGGCCAGGCTTCTTTAAAACATTGGGTACCTGTGTCTCACGGTGGCACATAATGAAATGAACAGCATGGAAAACTGCACATAAATTCATAGCAAATTCACAAAGTCCAATTCTCTTATTTAATTATTTCAGCAAATATTGGATCCATGTTTAATTTTCAATTACGTTGTGAGTTTTACCAATGGGTGCACTCTCCCATGAGGTGACATTCCCTGATAAGGTTGAACAGGATGTAAATTGGAGTGGTGCTGTTTCCTGGTGTATACAATATTTCCTAGTCCCACTGCTGCCTATGAGCAGTGTCTGAGCAAACACAAAGGTGTTTGCACAATAAACTCTGTTTGTGATGGGATCTGCATGCATTGCTTTGGTAACATCAATGAGGACAACTTCCGCGAGTAATATATTATAGTAAATCCACAGAAAGCCTAAAAAGTCACGTATGAGCAGCCCTGATTCAGCACTACTTCAAACAGAAATAGAATACCAGTTAGTGCAGCAGAGAGATGCAACACAACCAACACTCGAGTCAAAAATATCATGGAAAAACTCCCATTTCTTCACTTTATAAAACATTCTGTTTCCACCATCCGCTTCTCCCCTCCTTCATTGCTCATAAAACAGTGAATTGAGGCAGAAGAGAGAAGCTTTAGTTGACTTTAAGGAGGAAAAAAAATGCTTTACAAACACAAAAGGCATTTAGCTCTTTCACAAATGGCTAGAAGTTATAGTAGATGCAAAGGAAATCATCAATAATGAAGCTGGCAAAATGTAATGAAGCAATAGTTTTAAGTCACTAGTCCCAAAAAGGACCAAATCTTGACTATTGCACTCAATGTAACAGATAACATTTCTTTGCCACAGGCTGGAGTTGTTATTAGTGTTACAAAGTGGTTCTGAGTGTCAGAATCTGTTATTAAACAGAATATCTCATTCTACACAACATTCAACTTTTTAAAAATTTTAAATATAGTCTTATGTATTTTTTGTACTGGGCTATCTGCAGAGTTGTAATGAAATCAGTGGAACTGATACACAAGTAAGGAATTATTTGCTTGTCACACTCAGAGAAACAATCTATGCTAAATAAAAGCATTTCTCTCTCAAAGTCTTTAACATGGTTTGGAAAAATCTTTGTTCATTATTATTAATAGAGAAGAGAGTCACAAAGGCCTGGTAGAAACAAATTGAAAAGTGTTTGGCTTCTCTCCTCTGCCTTCCATGCCAGCCACTTGCACCATCTACAAGGCTGTCCCTATAAAATTTCCAGCAATTTTTGCTACCAGCAGAGATGCACAGCTTGAAGCTTATCCATATCAAACAGCCTCCTCCAGAGCTTACCAGTCACTCATTTTAATGTGTTTCTGTCTTTCTAATCAGCTTGGTCAATCTCTGGGTTTTTGCATCTCACATGTATATCTACACATTATACTGCTGGTGGTTTATTGAATTTATGAAATTTCTTTACCCTGGTGGACCAGCCAATGAGTTTTCTGCTGATAATTTAACTGTGGTAGTAAGCTTCATCCATCATTTCCTTATTTATCTCTGGAAGTGAAAGCAACAGTCGCAGAGTCTTTGAAAAAAAAGGTTTGTGACCTGACCCCGTGCCTTCAATGAAAACTAATAATGAATTGATAATAATGGGATTTTTCTTAGGAGTATGAGACCTGTCAAAGCATGGGCTGGAAAGAAAGTTCCATTAAATAGCTTGGCAATGATGCAATGTTGGTTGGCCTGATTGTTCCTCCTTCAGGAGTTATAAATCAATAGCACGTGCCCAGATTCATGAAAAAAGTTAAAATCTCTTTCATGAAATACTATTCAAAGGATTTTTTAAATGTGTTTTCATACATTATTTAATAATTTGATTTATATTAATTCTTATTATCAAACCATGAAGAATTACCATTTCATGTTTTTTGTATTACAGTCTGTAAAACTGCATAATGAAAAGGTAAATCTAGAAAAAAAACAAACAGTTGTGTCCATCCTCCATAGAAAATAATATCCAGATCCAAATACATGCTATTTTACCTGATTGAAAAAAAAAAACAAAAAACAAAAACACAAACACGCTGTAGTTTAAAAGATTTCCTCTGACATTTTTCATGATTAGTTTTCAACAGGTGTATTGGGTTTCTATTTTACATACAGATAAATGTTCACCCCTTTGCCAGCAATGAAAAATATCTCCAAAATAATAGAAAATGAATCCTCAGTGGTACCTTCATGAATCACATGAAACTGTGTGCATAGAACAATATTTTCTGGGATGTCAGAATCTCACTTTGAATGCAAGACACTGAAGCAGGCTCTGTCTCACTCCAGCATGAGACTGATCCTTCAGAAGAACCTCAGCCCTAAACAAAGCAACTACCAAGAAAACAAATATTTTTCAGCTCTATCAGTACAACAACCAAAAAAAAAAAAAATGAAACTTTTAGCTTGAAAAGCCTCAAACAGAGCAAGAGTCACAATAATATTTTGTAATCTTTTGCACAGTAATTCACGGAAGGGTCTAAAAAACAGTTGCTCATGAGGCAAAGAACAAATGGGAAATGAAACCAAGGTACTTTTGGGGGCAGTGCCAACACAACCTCCCTGACCTTTCCAGACTTCACGTTTCAGGTTAATCAGAAAATCTGGCAGTGCAGGAATGTAGAATTTGGACAGGGCTTTGACTCCAAACCTTCCTAGTACTGAAGGTGTAATGTTTTAAAATCCCCATTTAGAGCCAACACAATTTATATAATCTGTCTTGAGATGAGACTTGTGGATTTAACCACACTGTTACTGAACTGGTCCAGAAATGAAATTATAGGATTGATTCCTATAATTTCCTATATGAGGTATATATTTATTCATCAATAAGTCGTACAAAGCTTTGCCTGAGTCAAATGTTATCCTTTCTCTTTAGACAGTTTCTTTCTCCTTCTTGGTGTTTCTCCTGCTCACTCTTATCCCTTTACATTGTTTAATTAAATTAATTTTAATTAAATAAAGGTGTTTTAATTAAATCCCATTAAGAAGAGCAAATATATTCTATCTCATCTCTCCTTCTTTTATTATGTTAAACTAAACAAAGCTTTGCTAGTCCCACAATACTTTTTTCACTCACTTTTCAAACCTGTAGTCTTTTTCTGAAAGTTAATTTTCCTTCATTTTGTAGGATCAGAAACTAAACTTTTGCAGACAAAAGAGTTACACAACAGTACCACAGCTCTCGTGTACCCACTCTTGTCAGAAGTCAGAGTCCACAGCTGTGGGATCTTCACTGAGTGTGGAACAAGGTGCGCTTTCAGTACAGCAACATTTACCCTACTGAGCATTAGAAAGAAAGGAAGCTGGAAGTGGAAAGAGAGACCAGCAATTTGATCACTGTCTGGGGAGAGCATCTTACAAACAAAGCAGGAAAAGACCATTTATGTTCAAGTAAATGTTTCAAACAAAAGGTGCAACAATTCCCTCAACAAATTGTCAAGAGAAATCTTTTATCCTCTGGTTCTCCTTGCTCTGCAATCACCTTCTCCTTCCATCTGCAGTGTGACAAATATGTACGAGCACCTGTGTGAGTGCTTGCATTTGTCATTGTCTGTGGGCTTTCAGAAAAAGCTTTTGCTTAATGCAAGCATTGGATCTTTTTGGGAAGGCAAGGCACTGTTTAGTGCTGAGCATTCTGCTGCATTATTTGCTTGCTGGATTTTATTCAGAATCACAGTTTGTATTTTCCAGTCTTTTTTTTTAATTATTTTTCAGCATAGCTAGCAATTCCAATTCTCTCTTTTGCAAACTAAGTCCACTGAGTCATTATATCATCTTTCTGCCAAAACTTCTGTACTCTCCTACTTAAAACAATCTTGTTTCTCCTAAGCCAGGCTTTGCAGCAGTCTTTTAGTTATTTTGGGTGTTCTGATCCCTGATACAATCTGTCCTCAAATTCCATGACTCTCAAAGACATTAATCCAAGCTCACTAACTCCTGTGGAACTGCTTTGGGTTTTATTCTGACAATGCAGCCTTCTTTAAGTCTCTAAAGTGCAGTCTGATTTGTTTTGTTCATTTTCTGTAAGCTAAAAAAAAAAAAACAAAAAAACCCTAAGGTGTTACTGAGCTCAATATTTTAAAACAATACCTTTAAAGCAATACCGAAGGCTTATTGCCCTTTTCAGCTAAATCTGCTTATTTGAACCCTTTCAAATTATCTGCATCACCTAGAATTACAATGAAACTTAAAATCATGCTTCTTTTTGGTAACATCTTTGCTAATGTTTTGGGGTGGTTTTTTACTAATTTTTTTTTCTCCCTGAAATTGCTTCATTTCAAATGCTATGATTAAAAATAACCAAATGCAAGTTAGGAGTTTTGACACAAATTGAAGGGGACTGCTTTACATTACAGCTGCTGTGCTGGACATGAGAGGAAGAAGCTTGAGAGAGGAGGAGGAGGAAGATGTGGGCACAGGCTCTGTTCAGTGTCCCTGCACCACAGTTCCAGTTCCCCAGCCCCACTGTCTGCTCCAGGGCAGCTGAGGGAGCTCCTCTGCCACCTCCCACACCTCTCCCACCACTCTGTACCTGTTCCTCATGGAAAATGTCCATACTCCTGGAGCAGTCCTGTCTCCTGTGGAGTGTGGCTACATGCAGCACAGAGGGTCGGGGGACACGGGAGGGTACATGGAATATGTTTAGAGGCCATTTACTGTCTGTAACAGTGAAAAAACTCTGGAAGTGAGAGGCCAGATGATGGCCACCATAGTACACAACTGCTTTCTCTGTAGAGCCCAATGAAAATAAATATTTTCAGGAAAAAAAAATTCTCAGGTTACCTGCAGAGCCACAGCAGCAAGATATTCCACATATCAATGCATGAAGTATCCCACTGAGCCAGTTTCTCTGCTATAAAAAATCAGCACAAATGACACCATAGTGGATATGGATTGTGCTGAAGGAATCCAGGTGTGCTCAGCACCTTGCCCACCTTGCACCCTCTGAAGCCATGATAGTTGCCATGGCAGCCACAAAAAGAGATGTTGCAGGACCCAGAAAGGGAACCTGAAATGCCTGAATAATGTCATTTAGCACACAACAGTAATCTCCTTCAGAATTCAGACAGGATTTCTCCTCTTCGGCCTATTTTTTATTCTTTTTACAGACCTCATACTGGAAGACAGTATTTTCTCCAATTTGTTTGGTTAATTTGAATAAATTTCATATCCTGCTTTGTAGTTAGGTTTGAAAAACTATTCAGAACTGCTCATGTGATTTAGCAGAGGAAAACCAATAATATGCAGCTACATGACTTGCCAGAGCCACCCTGGTATCTTTGCACTACACTGCACTGGCAGAGGAGGATGCCAGCTTCCATCTGGGAACATCACACCTAGTGCTGGGTTGTGGAAACAGCTCTTTTCTAAGTAACTTAAGTGCTTTTTAATTTCTTGGCAGCAGTGTTTGGTAAATTTTCTAGATTACAGCTAATTTCATTTCAAGAAAATGCAAACAATAACTATTTCAAACAATATGAAAAAAGACAAATTGTCACTGAGGGAAAATGAAGAGAAAAATAAGCAGCAATAATGGGAGAAACCATAAGCACATATGCTTGGCTAAGGTGTATATGCTTTAACTGAAATGCATAGTCAACATTCCAGAAAGTCATTATTTAAAAAAAAAAAAAAAAAAAAAAGCAAAATACATGGGGAATATTCCTTTTTTCTTATGGAACACTGTATAGATTGTCAAGAGTTAAATCTTGGGCAAAAGCAATCCTAGGTAAAACTAAAACAGAACCTAACAAGCAGAATTTCCCAGCAGCAGGGAGCAAGTGAGTTGGAGAAGTGGTGAGGAGAGCAGAGGAGAAAACATGAGTCCTAAGCAAGTCAATTCTTTCTACAAAAATAGAAGCAGCAGAAGGAACAAATTAGCAAGGTTTTTTTTAGATAAAACACAGAGCAGTTAAAAAGAAGTATGATGTAATTGGGGTCATGGAGATTTGGCTTATGCTGGAGACTGGCTAAGATACCAAACTGAAAAATAAAAGGAGACTCATAAAAATTGAAAGCAAATTCTGGGAAAGGGGAGATTCCATATCTAAACTTCATGTTGCAGATTTGATAAGGAACAGAGAGCACATTATCATTCTAATTACAGAGGTGTGGAAGTGAAAGACAGAAGGATTAGATGTTGGGATACCATCATAACTCCATTTCCTGAAAGGCAAATATGTCATATGATCCCATATACTCAGCAGTGGTGGAACTCCTCTAGAGCCTATTTGGCCTGCTGGGAATGGAGACAGGAATAAGAGAAAGCAGGAAGCTGGCTGGGATATTACAGTCAATGCTGCTTTGTCATTAGACACCCTGGATCAAGCTACAGCTCTTGTGTTTAGGGGTTTTTTTCCATTTCTGTTGAATTCTTTATGGTTTTTAAGACCTGATACAGAGGATTTTAAAGTTTCTCCTCTTTCAAGATATTCATAGACAAAATTTACTTATTTCTGCAACGATGATAAGAAGAGAGCAAAGAGGTGTGGGTGAGGAGGTGTTGCCAGCTGTCCAGCAATTGCTGAAGGAAACACAAGCAGTGAGAGAGCTCATCTCTGACAGACTGTTCATCCAGCATGCAAAAGCCTGCCTCTGGCAGGAATTAATGAACAGCAAAATCTGGCAACAGTCTTCTGCTTGCAATACAAATTTGAGTTCATGGCTTCAGAAAAGACTGAAATTCCTAAAGGCTGACATTCCAGATACAGTGAAATTGAAAAATATCACTACTGTGATGTGCCTATCACAGGTAGAAGTGCAAGGGTGAGGAGACTGAATTTTGGAAGACCTCTTCAAAGGCTAGAAGTGACCTGCCTTAGAAACAAAACTGCTCTGAACCTCTGAACTTCTGTATCTTCTGAGCCAAACAGTTCTAACATTTCCATAAAGATCCAAATGTCATCTTTGTGTGAACTGCTTGAAAGTCTCACACAAACCTTTCACTCTACTCCCAGAAATGCCATCCTTCCATCTTTAGTATTAATTACAGTAGATTCATCAGTTACCAACCTCAGGCAGAACACCATTAATCAATAACTAAATATGATATAAGGTACCAAAGTGTCTCAGCATCTTCCTTTATTGTCCCTGTGTTAAAATCTTTATTAAATATTAATGAAGTTTCTCAAAACTGCTCCTGCAATGAGGCCTTTACAAAGATTTCAAGGAAACACACAGCTGATAATTTGTTTCAGTTCAAGTATTTACAAGTGTCTTCTGCTTCCATTGTTGAGAATTAGTTAAATAACTACAATTTGTGCCACACCTTTCCTCATGCAAGCTATGGCTGATTCCAGAAAACTATCTGAGCATGCAACCTGGTATAATTCTTTCAGTTAATTAAATATAAAGGGTAATTTGTAGCAGAGAGGTAATTTAATTTAAAAAAAAATCCCAAAACAAAACAAGCCTGCAGGTAAAACTCTGCAGACAATTTTACTCTTTCCTTCAGACTTGTGCCATATTATTGTCCCTTTTCCTTGAGCTTTGTCCTCTCCCCTGCTTTGCTGAGCAGATGTGCAGACTTTAGACTTGGGTTTCAGAATGCAGACATTGAGCTTTTTCAGATTCAGTAAATTATATTTAAAATTGACCTTCTAGTCCTTTCTTCAAAGGTGTCTTTCTGGCTTCAATATCACAAGGCTCTAGGCCTTCAAATGCACTTATCTCCACACTTCTAAAGATCTCCAGAGCATTTTACCTTATTCTCATCCTTTTCATTCTTTAAATTTTTATATTTATAACTATGTTTAACTATGAATAGCCTAGTAAATACCTTGAAATCTCGTGCCTTTATTTAATGTTGGTCAAAGATATCATCTAAATAAGTTAAAATAGTTACAATGATTTAGAGAACCTTAGGCACCAAAACAGTTTAAATAAATTGACACAGCACTCAGAAATATGCTAGAGTGATGAATTATTTCTAATCCATTAATATTGCAAACTCCTTTTACCATTTCAAGGCTATTTTTATGTGGATTCAGGGCTTATACTCTAATGTTATTTATTTGAAATAGCAAATAGAGGCAAACACTCAGCTAGTGAACCTTTATGCTTCCTTAGGATTCCATTTCTCCACTCTAGCTGCCTGGGCTCTTTAAAGAGCAATATTTTATTATACAATATTTATATTCTATCAGCCATCTACTTGGCACACACAAACCATCACACTCACTGATGCAACTGAGAGGTGACATTCTGTAACCATTGAAGTACTGGGTACATATTTTGGAGGGATTATTATGCAATTCTTGATTTCATGATTCAGCATTATTTAAAGCCTAGGTATTTAACAATAGTTGGCTGTGAATTTTCAAATATTTATGAAAGAAAAATATTAGTCTGCTAAAAGTGCACAGAATTTCAGACCATCACATGTGGAAAAACTTGGTTTGTCTGTTGGAAGTGGGGTTAACTGCCATGTGTATAGAGAATGGGGATGGTGGGAAGAGAAGGAAAGACAAACATCAAGATAAAGGGAATAGGGAGTGTGATGATGTTCTTGGCTCGTCTGAAGTGGAGAAAGAAAATGGCCATTTCTAGAATTCAGAAATGCTAAGCATGATGGAAAAGATGGAAAATCATGATGTGCCATAAGAGCAGTACCTCTACAAAGTTCAAAACTTTTATAATCTGGCTGGAGTTACAGTCCTTGGATCATCTTTTGATAGTGTATTATAGTTCTCCCTCTGGGGCTGAGGGCTCCTGGTTTATCTTTTTATTCCCATGCTTGAAAGTTTTCTGGTTTCATTGGCACAGTATTGATGAGGGCAGAGCTCATCCTCCCTAAATGTGTGTTCAGTGGCTGTGAAATCTGGTAGTTCTACTATGCAGGAGAGTCAGTGAGAGTTGTTTTGTATTGGATGCTCAGAAATGTAAATAAAATAATATGTGTTTGTTCAAATTCTTAGCATTGTAAGTCCTGTTACTAACACTTTACTTATTCAATAGCCTCAGTGGTTTATATAGTACAAGTAAAAGGCTTTTGGAATAACAACTGATGCTCCCAAATGACTGTTCTACACAAACTGTATATTTTTATTTGATCTCATTTTTAATTTGGAAATTAGGGAGCAAGACTTTTTAAAATGTTGCCTGTCTGCCAAATTTCCTTTCCCACAGTAAATGGTGGTCATCTGAGAACAAATTTGAAAGACAGATAAAAGTCTGAAGTTTTTACACACTTTGTGGAAATCAGCAGCTGTACAGGAAAGAAACCAATTAGTGCTCTAACGGAGGGAAAGACAGGATTCAGCCATTATACACTGCTCATTGGCAGCTGCATGTTAACTGCAGACAGCGCTATTTCCTGCCAGTGTGATCATCACAGCAGACTTGGGAAGGAACTGGGAGTGATGCAGTCACAAGAGAGGACTTAGGACACAAAGGACATAAATCCATTGGGAGCCAGGCCTCATTAATTTCCCTGATCATAATGAAATATTCGCTTTCTTAACAAGTACTTTTTGCTTTATAATTGCAATTTTATATATGTGTATACATTTGCTACAGACACAAATGAGTAGTAAAAATAGCAATTTACTGAAACCTTAAGAGGTGCATGTTTTACCTCTTTTTTTTCCTTCCTTGCTCTTCCCAGAACTCAGCTTGCACATGTACACCCCCTACATCCCATCTCATTCACTAACGAGATGTTGAACCTATTCAGTGAGAGATTTATCAAAGAAAGATTGCATCAGGAAACGCAGCAGGTGAACTGCATATCAAGGAGAACACTGTGCAGTAAATATTTTTCAAGGTACACGGGATAAACCACACAGATATTTCCTTTTTGAGAGGAGATATCAGATTTTTGAGATTAGTAACCATAATGAGAAAAGGGATATTTTTTCCTTCCGAAATTGGATGAATTTCGGAAAGGAGGGTGTGAGGAATGGGAGCAAGGGAGGAAGGAAAGGACAGAAAAGAAAGGGAGGAAGAAATGGAGAGACAGAGGGAAAGGAGGAAAGAGGGAGGAAAGAAAGAGAGAGAAAAAGAGAGACAAAGGCAGAAAGAAAGACAAAGAAAGACAGAAAGACAAAGACAGAAAGATAAAGAAAGACAGAAAGAGCAGGACAATGATTAAAAAAAATGAAGAAAGTGAGATTACAGCTGCCAAAGAAGAGTTTTGGTTTTGTCCTCAGAATTTTCTCTGGAAATCCTTAAAAAAAGGGGGAAGGAAATTATGCATTTTCTTGTTTAGCTTTTCAACTACTGCTGCCAGGTTCTGGAATCTAGAAGATGGAAAGGGACAGCAGTGCTATGGGCAGGGAAGATGTGCAGGGAGGGGAGAAGCATATTTTGATAATGAAATTCTAGTTTAGCAGCAAATCATTGTCAGAAATTCAGAATACCATTCAAAATAAGTGAAAATATTGTTGACAACAGATTATTTCAGTATTTCATGGTACCATCAGCTCTTACCAACAGAAAGAAACAAATTGTATTTTTAAACTGAAGTCACAGGATAAGTGTTAAGACTTTAAAGGGTCTGTAGTGCAGCCTGAGCTATAAAATGCTGCTGTAACTGTGGGTTGTAAATCTCCTGGACAGTTATGTCTGCAGTTCTAAAACTGAACTACTGAAACAGTGATACAATAATAATAAAAGCAATGCAACATAAGTCCTGGATGTACTAGATTTATGAATAGGATATTCTTTCTTGAAAAGGGCAGAGAAACCCCAATTAGCTAGGAAAAGAAAGATTAATAGAATTTTTTCAGTATCCCCCAATGTGACTGTCACCCAGACAATGAATTATGCATTCCTTAAACTAATCTGATTCTTCAGTAATGTCATGCTAAAAAAATTTACACTTACAATTTACACTTTGTTTCTGTATTTTGGTGTAGCAAAGGAGATCACTACCAATATTTCACAGGAATAAGGAAGAAATTGAGAGTAAAAAAATAGGAAGAGCTGTCTACAAAGAGTCTGATCAATACCAAACATCAATAGGGCTTGTGCTTCTGTGCCACCAGCTTACCAGGATACAAGGATACTGTTATAGCTGTTTTCTGGCTTGATTTCTTCTGTAGAATGTTGTTCAGAAGAATTTAAAGGAAGTTTTCCCCAGAACCTCAGTGCAGCAGGAATTAGAATCCTTATATCACTAAAGAGATGCTTAGAAACCTTGAACCTTAAGAATATTGGACTGAGTCCTATTTGCATAGACCTTAATGCTGCATAATGTATTTGAGCACAGGAACAATCCCATCAATTTAAATTAGATTTAAATCAGATTTAAGTTTAAATTAGGTGCTTGAAGTTAGACAGGGACATAAATATTTTGAATACCTGCCTCTTTTTCTTCATTGGTCTAGTGAAACAGACCAAAGCAATGGCAAATCTGAGTCAGAAATTGTTGATCTCATCCTCTTCCTTCACTTCAGCATCAGACTGCAGCTGGGGAAAGCACAGTCCTGTGGGCTGCCTTTGAAGGCATCATGAAACTGGGTAATGCTGATTGTGGCAAGAGGTGGTGGTTCCACTGGATGGCCACATAGAGAGTAAATATCTATGGGCCTATCTCATACCATTAAAATTGTGTTTGACAGGTCTGAATATATAATTATATAAAAAATCTTCAATAATTTAGTGTAATAATAACTCAGCTTCCACTGTGCTTTGTACAGACATGAGGTGGGTAATGGTAATCCCACAGCTCTATCAGTGCATCTCATTATCAGTTTCTGACAGCTGCTTCCTCCTACTTCATCCTGATAGAGGAGGCAGACAGCTGGTTCAGAATTCCAATTGTGCTTTGTCTGAGGGTGATTGTACAGTTTGCATCAAACATTCAGTCAAGAAATCTCAGTTCTGATTGATTGCAATAGCGACAAAGGATTTTAGACTAACCTTGTTCCACTCACATTAGAAGAGTCTTATGTCCTTCAGTGGGAAAACTCAGGTGAAGGAGTGCCTAGTACTTGTCTGAGAGGAAGGAGTATAAATCCTTTACTTTTATAGCCAATCTCATTCATTTAGGAACACAGATCAACTTTCCCACTTGCATTAATGTAAGAAAATAAGTTAATGGAAAAATATCACTCATGCTGTTTAGTTTCCCATCATAGCCACCCTCAATACAGTCAGTGTTAGGAGAGCTGAATGGCTCAGAGAGACTGGAAATTCAGTATATTAAATGTAGTTCAGGGAGGTGGGGGAGGATTTTAAACATTTCAAAGATATACAAGAAAGAGAAGTAGCTACCCAAAAAATTAACAGTGCAGAATCAGGGGTAGATGCCATCCTGATTGAATAAAATCAGAATGAATACAGTTCTGTAAAATCAGTGTGAATACAATATCATGCCAAGTTTTACTTTGAAGCAGAGAGCAAATTGCAACTTCTACAGAGTTTTACCCTTCCTTTCAGGAAAACTCACATGCATGAGCCAGCTGTCATTCACCTACTGTCAGCAAGTGGCACATTTGGAAATATCCATCAAAACCTCCGGGGGAAGAATTTGTCCCCAGTACAGTGAATGGAAACCTTTCTTTCTCCCAGAATTCATTCCTTGTGACTGCAGTTGCCCCATAAAATCGAAGAGAAAGTGGATGAGGAACCACAGCTCTATCTTGGCAGTGACTGTTATCACTGAGAGAGTTCCAAAATAAAACAAACATAAATATCCCCTAGTGCTTGGAGGATGTACATCTCTGTCTGCATATGGATGACTGAGAGCTGGGGGTGGGGGTTGTTTGTTTTAGGTTTTACACTTGTGAACAACATCCAGCTCATTTCAAAAGCACCACAGCTCTAGCAGGGAACACCACCCCCACCATGTCATCAAGGTCTCAGGAAATGAGAGCTGATGAACAGACAGCCAATGTTTTACAAGTGCTCATAAGCCATCAACCCAAATGTTTTATTAGTAACTTTTCTCAAATGATTTTGTTCTCTTACAGGAAAAAATCCTGCACCATACTGTACTGTAGAAAAGGGATAAAAGTTAATTTCAAAACAAACTGTCAAGAGTTATAGTGCTAAAAGCATCTTTTTCACAATAAAATTAAGCTTTTCCTCATATGAATTATGTTGCCACAGAAACCAGCAACCATAGGATCTGAGACCATTTTCTGTGGAATAGAATTTGTGTGACCTTGAGTTTAATCAGTAGTGATGGTATTAATTTAAAAGCTGGAAAATAAAAAAAAAAGTATTCTGCCATTTCTGAGAGTTAATAATTTCACAGCTGTGGAAAAGGGCCGTTCCTTTTCAATGGTGTAATTTTGTAATTTGAACTCTACTGCTGTGAGCACTCTTGGACACAGTGACATCTTATTAACTTCACTGGAGTTGCTCATAATTGCAAGCACAGCTGACACATGCAGCAGTAAGATTTTGGAAGGCAAAGCTTTTAGCTCAAGAGACTTCAAAACAGATTTTATCTTCTTTTATTTGTCAGAAAAAAAGACCCTNNNTCTTTTATTCGTCAGAAAAAAAGACCCTCCAGATTTAGCTGCAACACTTCAGAAATGATTGCTAATATCCTTTGGAGAGGAAGATAGGGAGATCACTCGAGGGATTTCTCCCTCAGCAGCTCCATATTCTCTCCCACACCCTGTAATTTCCACCCTGGGGAACCTGACAGACATTGGTTCTACCTATGAAATTTCCATAAGTACCAAACTAAGTGCTATTAAACCCATGGAAGAGAAATTTGATGTTAAATTGGACCCTCATGCTCTACAAATGGGAAAAAATTAGGGGATAAAATGGAAATGCTTGAAGGTACACACTCAGCTATAAATGCTCAATGTGATATTAAAAAAAAAAAAAAAAAAAGAAAGAAAATCTAAGGGCTAATGCAAGAAATCTTTCTGCTCTGTTAAAAATAATGGTATTTTATGCCATGAATTAGAGGCTCTAGAGAAGCAGCATCAGAGCAGGTGTTTTAGCATAAGTGGTGTTTTCAAAGGAAACAGACTTTGAAGCAGCTCCTGCGTATTCCAGTTCCACAGCGTGGCAAAAAGTGCATCTGACCTGGTGAGCCTGCCAGTAGTGACTCAGAAATGTGAGCTGCTTGCAAGAGATTCTCTCTTCCAGCTAAGCATATTCCAATCTTTCTGCTATTTCCTAAGTAGACTTAAACTTCTAAGAATTTTACAATTGACTCAATGGGAGCAGAATTTCTAATTTAGAATGGGTTCAAAACACATCATATGCGTATTTTTATTGAGAGTAAAACCATTTTTTAAGTTTTGTCAAATATGTTCCTTTATGGGAAAAGATAAATTTGTTTTCATATGTATTTTTTGATATAAAAGCACTTGTCTTCATATAAAATGTAAATAGGATAGTTTTTGAATATAATGTATATTGACAAATATAATTTTTAATCTTATAAAAAGCAGAAGTAGCCTAGAAACATCTTTACAGTACCCAAGTGGGGTAGGACGGCTAGAATTTTAATGTTTACTGAATGAATGCAAGTTCTTAGTGATTAAATGATTTTTTCCTACTGTCCTGATCTAGTTTTATTCCAAGAGAAATTTTCCTCCTTTCAATAATGTGCTCTGTCAAAAAGCTGCACAGCTATCCACACTCCTTTTTAAGAGCAAATAAACAGCAAATGTCCTTACCCTGATACCAAGGATAGATCACAGTAGTGAATGCACTGTTAGGAAATCAGACATTTCCCAAGAACCATCCATCCTAAGCCCTCTCCTGGGATCTGTGTCAATCAGATTCTGCTGTCATTCCAGAACAGCTTCAAAACATGGGCTTTGTGACATCCTGGCAGTAAATATAAACCTTTCAGGAAACAGCCCCTCTTAAAAGGAACCAGAACCACTTCACTGGTATCTGATGTTTGCAACTTGTCAAAAATAGGCAACATAAACTTCTCTTGCACTTACAAGAGATCAGGGAGGATCTTTTATATCACCAGTGTCTATGATTTAGCTTTTCTCTCCCCTCCATGGTCATGAACTTGGCAGAAATTTTCAGGGTACTTGCAGCTTATTAAAACTATATATAATATACATTTTAAAAATGTAAAATTTTTCCATACTTTGTTTTAGTTATAGAATCAGTGGTTTGTAATCTTTTTTCCTTTTTTTTTCCCATGAGGTGCCTTCTATGTGTACTATGTAGTGCAGAATGCAGATACTCTCCAGGAGGTCCCTGAGGTAAGAAAACATCATATAAAATTTAACACTCTCCTCTGACACTTCAGTAATAACTGATGGCATGAGCTGAAACTTGGTAAGAGGGAAAAAAAGAAAAACAAAGGAACTAAAGTAAAAAATAACCAGGGGTTCTGACTCAACACATGTTAGCATAACAAACCTGACACACTTTGAGGCTACACTGAATTAGAGATTTCAGACAATACTTCAAACTCATTTAACATCCTGGTTCCTGCAGGTCTCATTCTCTTTCCCAATGTTTATCAATTATCATTTGTGTGCTGAAAACACAAGAACTTTAGAGTTTTATAATTTTTTATTCTTTTTCATTTATTGTGGATGTCTAGTGAAATATATTAGTGCTTTTAAGCCCTGATGTCCACAGTATACTATAGCAAGAAGGTATTTGTCCTAATTGATGTTATTGTTAAGTAGGCAGATAAAGAATGGTACACACAGAAATAAAGAGCAGAGGTGATGCTTAAAAAACCCCAAACCATCCTTTTCATAGAAATCAGTGGTATTTAGAACGATTTTAGAACCAGGGCTGAAGCAAGACTACACAACATAAGCACTTGAGTTAACATGGAGCTCAGAAAGTAAATATGGAAATATGGACTGAAGGTCAGGACAATGCTACCTCTGTATCAGCAGGCCAGTGAGGATTTTGGTGGGCTGTGGCATTCAGCTCCAGTGTCCATGTCTAAAAAGATATTGAAATTCCTAGACCTTAGCAAAAGTGCTACAATAATTATTTTGCATTGTATAACAGTCTACATTTTGAGAAAGAACAAAACAAATCCTAGTTCTGAACAAAGTTCTAGTTCTGAACAAAAAGAAATGATGGTAGTGGACCAGTTACTCAAGGCTATATAAGACTCAACATCAGTTCAACTTTGTAAATCCTGATAACATTTTTTTAGAATTAGCAGAAGTTCAGAAATTCAAAGACATTATTGGCTACAAGCACCATTTATTGAAACTCAAGCTGTCTGTATTTCTGTAGAACTCACACTTGTCACAGACAAGTTTAATTATCTGTTCTGACTATAACAGTCTACAGGTCTACCCAGAATTAAATGTTAAAAATGGTGTTACAGCTTTTCAAAGTATTATCATTGAATTTCACCAATACTCTTTTGTCCTTACAAAAGCCTAAATAGTGTTCTCATTTTGTAAAAGCAGTGAAGCTGGACTGTTAGCTCTGAAGAGCCTCTTTTGAACAGTTTCTGAAGTTCTCTCCAAATCTAACCACTCCACTCCTTTGAATGTCTTCATGTCTTGAAAATTTTCTAAAATACTAGGTCACAACCACCCTTCCATATCCCCATACTTCTCTTCTGTTGAATTATTTGTAGGAGGACATCTAGAACCAACTAGCAATTTCTAAGTCATACAAGAGATATTTTTGGTAATACTGTGTTTTCTTCTTTCTATATTACAGAAAGTCTTCTTAATATTGCCCAACAAGAACTAGTTCTTGTTTAACAGCTAAACAAACTGCCGGCTCAGCCTACCTTATTTTCTTTGGGTTTTTTTGGTGGGTTGGGGTGGGGGGTGGTGTTTGCTTTTTGTTTGTTTTTTGGATAGTTTTTGATAGGTTGGTTGGTCGTTTGTGGGATGAAGGGTGTTCAAAAATGAAAAAGGTTTTCCTGGAGTCCAGTGTGACCGTGTGAATATTTGTTTCACGTTGCTGAGCATATGTAAAATTTGGGTAAACAATTTGCCAAACAATCTGAGAATTAAATCTAGAGACATGAATTTTCAGTGTTACTAGAGATGCTCAAAGTTCTGTTGTCAATGCAACTGATGTAGTTCAGAATTACCTTAAAACATCCATGAGACTGAAAACATAGAAGAATGTTACCCCTACTATTACTCTCTACATGTTCAAGAACTTTTAAAAAATTATATATTAAGTTTTTGTGCACAAATCTCATTTGTTGAAATAATTTGAGATGCACATGAGGCCAGTAATATTGTAAATTACTGTAATATCCATGAAATTTTGAGAGCTAAGAGCAATTTGGACTCAGTTCTAGATCCCTGTAAAGTATCAAGGGTGATCTGATATTTAAATGTAGGTATTGAATTACCAGTGTGACTGGAAGGGGTTCCTAAAGCTTTTTGTTCATTGTTTTGCCAGTTTGAATTTGGTTGTTTGAAATTAATGTTACATAGTACTAAAATAAAAAATCTCACAGGAACTACCCACAAATTCAGTTATATTTTCCTTTCCCTTTCTTTTCAATTCAGTATATTGCAAATTTTGAAGAAAGAAAGCCTAGATCAGAAGATATTGTCTCCTGACTTGTGGAATTATACCATAAAAAGGGTATTTGCATCTCCTATTCAGGTCTTGAGAAGATATTAAATGATTTTTCTCTATAAGATCCCATGTAAATTTAACCTATATCCCTGTTTCTACATCTCTGAAATACTTTCTTTAAATATAGACAGATATCCTGGATTATTATACATTGGGAAATAGTTAGAGAGTTAACATCTTAATGTATACCTAGAAATTATTTTTATGCAAGGCTTATTCCCTCTATTTCCTCTGTGGTGCAGTGTGTGCGTGCAGGCTTTCAGAGACAACCTCTCAGAACCTACCACTCAGTCCATTTTCTCTTCTGAATAGTGCACTTGTCCTGTCATAAACAAAAGATAAAACAAAATGAAAGCAATAATTTTTTTGGCAAGCAGAGAAATAGAAGCAGAGAGATATATTTGAATTATTTGGTCTTTTGCAACAAGCAAACTGTCTAAAGAATGGGACTCATACTTATGGAATAAAATGTTTTGACACTCAAAAGGACAATCAATGACTGTAGAATTTCTTTAAATACTGAACAGCTTTAATGGAAGTTGAGAAAAGGCTGACCTTGAAATGATTTGCTGCCTTTTCACAGACCCAAACTCTTAATGCTTGCAAGGGTAGCCAGTCTGTCCATCAAGATCAATAGGAATAACAGCCTAGGCAATATCTCACAGGCAAAGGAGAGCAAAAGGGAAAGGAAGTGATAGTTATGTCCTTTTCTTGAAAAATATTTTTCAGAATTCTAAATCTGACTGCTGAATCTTCAAGCGATCAACAATTACTAAAGAAAAAAGACAATGCACAGGAGTTAACTCAGCTCTTACAAATGAGGAAAGAAAGAAATCTTGTTTACTTCAGAGCAGCAGACTGTTTGAACAAAAAAAAAAAAAATAAAAAAAAAAAACTTTAAAATGAAAAACTGATTGTGCCAAACCAATTCTAACTATGAAAAATTGTCTAAATCACCAGAACTCTTAACTTTGGATAAATACATTAAATTGTAGGTAGCATATTCAGGCAGAAATTTTCAGAGGTAACACAATTTCAGTGGAATGCAGGACTTTATCTTTCTCATTTCTTTAAAGATATTTTCCTTAAGATATGGTTCAAGATTATTCCAAAAAGATCACAAAGTCATACTTCCAGGAGAAGCATAACCTGTGAATGCATTTGATCACTTGGCAACTACATTTATCTTCATCTATACCAATAAAAAGTAGTAAAAACAACATATTAGAATAAATGTTATCAGAGAATATTTGGAGATTATTTTCTCAGTATATGTTACAGTATAGATTTAATGGGTGTCCTGTGCATCCTGTTCTCCAAGGAGGCTCATCTGAGTGTTATCAAGATAGCATTTAGCAGCAAAGTCACTATAACTAGCTATGTCTAAGCTCCTCATCCATCTAAATGTTAGAGAAAATATTTGAGACTCAAGCCAAGGACTAATATGACATGTTTTAGCTCATAACAGGTAAGGACATCACAGGTCAAGTATAATTTACAAAGAAAACTATGATGGCCAAGCTCGCAAGGAGTAATTTGTTCTAGAGCCACAACTGAAATGCATATACCCTTTTTCTAAGGTTACAGTCAAGCCTGAAGTCATCTACTCAAGAAATATACCTGGAGTCTTCTAGAAATCCTGCTATGGAGTTCTCTTCAGTCTTAGGTGTATAAATACATTCTAAAATTTGATTATAAGAGACTGTCTGAAGCTGAGTATCCTCAAGTGAACCTACCCTGGTAACTTCCTCCAACAGGACTAATTATCACTAGTTATATATTAGTATGGAGCAAATAATTAGCTATAATTAGCAAATATTATCCACAAAACAAATCCAGAATAATTCTGGTTTTCACTTGCAAATACAAACCTGTAAGAATCCTAAGAACTTTACAGATGCTATTTTCTGTAATCCTTATATCACCTTGAGGCAGCATTTTCAAGGCACAAACACGATGCTCCCTGTATGTGTCACTTTTACAGTTTTAGACACTCAGCCCCCAAACCCTCTGTAGGCATCATTTCACACCTTTGCCATTATGCTACTTGCATGCTTCATAGATTAGGTAACTTTTTTGAAAGGATCTTGGTTTGCTGCTTTAAGGCAGGCAAATTGCTCTCTAATTTTGGAAATTAAAGGAAACTGAAGCACAGAGAAACTTTCAGAGTTATTTGACAAAAACTCAGGCCAGACCAGAAAGGCTCATGCTGAAAAACAGACTGGTCCAGAAGTCAATGCATCATGACAGTGATTATTCACCAGAACAAAATTTAAGAAAGGCCTGTACAGCTCCTCCTCATTCAAAGCATTCACACCTGATGAGAAAAGGTTTTTCCTACTACTCCTGTCAGAGAATCAAGCTCACAGCAGGAGCTCAGGTCCTATTCCTGCCAGCCAGCTTTCCTGCTTACTCTGCCCAAAACCTAATCAGTCTCCTCTTGGTCACCTTAACAATGCTGGGTGGCTTTGAGGTGCCTCTTTTTGTTAAAATAACTTTCTACCAATGGAGAATCTGAAGGAATTAATGCCAACTGCATGGAAAGGGATCTGGTTTTGCTGGTCATAGAGGCAGAAAAGTGTTACTCTAAACTGAGTGTAAGAGGAATTTGAGGTTCAGAAGAAATAGAGATATAAGGTGTGTCAAGACAAACATCTAATAGAACTTATGACTGGAATCTGCAAAAATGCAAAAAGCCGTGCCTGGGCTTGCGTTCTTTAGCATTCATAGCGTTCCTTACTGGAGTTTATTCTTGACAAGACATATGTATGTACAACCATTTTTAACGAGACTGTTCAGAGTCAGATTTTAAAATCTTGGAACTCGAAAAAATAGGACTGGCAGATACATTAGTGTTGTACCTGATCCTTCCATCTGCCCCATAACAGCATCAGATGACTGAGGAAAAGGGAAAATCACCTGCACCATAGACCAGCTTTGAATATCCTGGGGATGTAAGAGCGTTTCAGTCACTTCAGGTCACCAGATTGTTGGATATCTCCAAGTTTCAACTTCCCACTCAGTGAATTCAATGGAAGACATTGACTTGAAAGGAATTACAGATTCACAGAATTCTGCAGAAATATCTATTGTCAAAAAAAAATTTTAAAGAGACACTAAAATTGTCCTCAATGCCATCTGCTCCCTCATTCCCCAAACTCCAAACATGAACAACTGTACTTAACCATTTTTGACTAATCTAAAATATTTCCTCCAGTAACGAAAACTCCATAATCTTTGTTGGAAATTCATTCTAGTACTCAATTTTACTTATTATTAGAAGGTTTTCACAACATATTGTAACTTAACCTATTGAAATCCAAGGTCTCTATAATCTATGTATTAACTGCAGTGAACAAATAGTTGTTTCAAGTTACTTAATCTGGTAATTAAATACATACTTCTATCCTTACACATTTTTTTTTTATATATTTATTTTCATTCTAAACTTGGTTTTCAAAACATTTATTAAAGGTCGATTTCCAAATGGCTAATAATTTTAGAAACACATTTTTCTCTTTAAATTAAAAAATTGATAGCCCTCCACCATCAATTTGTACTCTAAAAGAAATAAACTTTTTTTTTAAAGTTATTATCAGAGATTTATTGATCCTCCAAAAGGAAAAGTTCAGAAAGATCTGAGAAAGAAGAGGATATTTATCTGAAAAACCTTCTCTGCATGATTCACTTGATTGTGATTGGTACAACTGTAGAAAAGAGTATGCAAAGAACAACAGTGATGCTTCTGTGGTATTAAGAACATTAAGAGGGCTAAACAGTTCAACCGGTTCATTTTATCAGAAAAGAACAGGATATATAAGCACATTTGCAGGAGGAAAATCCACCCACAGTATAAGGCTCTGTAGTGCAGAGGAAGAGCAGTGAATGAAAGAAAGTTAAAAGAAGCACAGAGCCACTGCAACAGTTCATCACTAGCAATGGTGGATTCCCATCCCTTAAAATCTAGGTTGGAATTCTATGGTTTTGGCAACAAAACTGATGTATAAAATTCTGGCAACTCAAAAAGGTAAAATGGGTAAAATTCCTTGATCTTCCGAGGGTCTTCTAGCTTAGAAATTCACTGTACCCAGACTTCAAAAATAAGTTAAACCATTACTAAAAAAAAAA
>VWYP01000364.1:54542-82632 GCA_013400435.1 Pycnonotus jocosus
AAAAAAAAAAAAGAAAGAAAAAAAAGAAAATAAAAAACCCCAAACAAACAGAGAAGTGGTTTACAAAGAAACATATTCCTAACTCAAGCCTCTCACAATTCCAGTTTGTCTTGAGGGAGAGCAAGGGATGAGCCAAGCTGTAACTTAATGTATTTGTCAATTGCTATTCATGCTTTAAAAAATGTTCAAATAAGAATAATCAGACAAAAAAATGCTTTTTCCATGATCAAGGACTTGTGATGCTGCTTTCTGAAGGAAGGAACTCTGATGTAAGGTTTTCATCTCTTGTTTGCTGTTCACAGAGCAACTGAGAAGTAAAACATGCAAACATCATAACCTTAGTCTGCAACATAAAACCTCCTGGCAAAAGATCAAAGAAGATGGAACATAAAAGTTCCAGATAAGGCTTGAAACTATAAAGCTTGAACCAAAGGTGTGAGAATTCACAAGTCTGTTTGTAGAAGAAATATCTCTAACAACAAGCATTGCCTCCACGGAAACAGGGCCCTGAGTCTGGGCTGGATCCAGGGAATGACAAAGGACAGCAGACAGTGAAGGTGCTGCAATTGCCTTTAGAGTCTGAAATATCACAGTCATCATAAGTACCGCTTCTTTTAAGGAAAAACACCCAAAACATTGCAATGTGCTTCCCATTCTAATCACTAAACAGCCTTGCAGGGAAACCAGGCAATTTGTCAATAACAAAAGGAAGAAATCTTTATTAGAGAACCAGACACTGGCCAGCATATCACAAAGAAAGGCTGCAGAATAGTTTTCCCACACACACCAAATGCTCAAAAGTGATCACCCCATAAACAAAATCTGAGCTCACAGAGCTCTGCCCCTGCACAGACATCTGCCTCTAACAGATGTCCCCTAATAACTCACCCAAAAACCTTCCTCCTGCTCAGCAAGAGCAGTGGAGCTGCTCTGAAGGATTCACAGAATGATGTCTGGGCAAAGGACTGGTGCCTGAGCTCTGGTTATTATACACAATATTTACTAATATGCATGATCATACCTTGAAATATTTGTCTTTTCTTGAAGAGGGCGTTCCAACTGATTCCCAGTCTAAAACAGGTAATAAACTCTTTGTGTTTCTTTATTCTTGTCCACTCTATTCCTGGTCTAAGAGATTTTTTTAAACCACTGAGATGATAATTTTATTTATTATCGTGACCAAACTAATACCCGTTTAATGTTAATGAATCAGGAAATTCTACGACCACTATGCTAATAGGAAGAAGGAACTAGAAAAAATCTTGACTAAAATCTTTTCTCACACTTTTAGTATACATAGTCCAATCATTAATTTATACTACCCTGATCCTGCAATTTTCCCTTACCCATAAGGCAGCGTGTGAATTAATCGCCCCTAAAACAAATATCTTTTACTTCAAATTATGGAAATAAATCTTTAAAATTTCATGCCAATGTGAATTTAAATTAGAGAGTATTTATAGATGAAGCCTTAATGATTTTCTTTATTCACTCATTCAATTTGTTTTTAAGCAAAAATCTCCAGCTTGCTGGCTTCCCTTTTCCCCAGGTACTCCTGCTGCAAGCATATAGCCCTGTGCTTGTGACACTGCTGCTGCCTCCAGGAGGAAAATGCAATACCCCAGACGTTGTCTTATGATTTTTCTGCATTATTAATCAACATAACAAGCAGTGAAAGAGCAATTGAGTTTTTTAGCACAAAAAAAAAAGGAAAAAAAAAAAGAAAAAAAAAAAAGAAAAAAAAAAGAAAAAAAAAAAGAAAATAAAATTTTAAAGTCAAACAACAAGAGATAAACAGATTACAACTTTTGTGGAAGAAATACAGCCCCATCTTCTATGATCAAGCTCCAGATGGGTGAATTTGATGGTGGAGGGGTTTAAGCAGAGGGAAGCAAGTCTTGCCCTGTAACTGATAGATATAAATGCTTCTTTCACCCTCTCTCATCCCCCTCACAGCACTGCCATTCCCCTTTGAGCCCCTGTGCTTGCCTGGCTGAAGGAGGAAGTGAAGAAGGGAAGCAAAAATTCCCAGGGATCCAGCAGTACCTTTGAACCATGAGCTTTAAGGTGGAACACACTTATCCATGGCATTTAACCTACCTTGCAAGGAAGGCTTTGTGAGACGAACAAAGTTTCATAGAAAGTTAATATGAAGTTATTTCTTCATTTTGCTAATCAGACCTGGTCACCAAGTCTGGTGTCCTGCCCTCAAGGCAGTGGTGCAGCTCAGAGTGCAGAGATCATTTGCTCTGTTTCTCATGAACAGAACCCAGAACAACACTTTGGTCCCTTTCTCCACAAACCTTAACAGCCCCATCTATTACATATCAGACACCTTTGCCCTTTGGTAAATATCTTACAAAAATTACACATCCAAATGTAACAGTAACAACTCCCTTTATACTAACACAGACTCAGAAACTTTTTCCGTGGATTCAGCAAAAAAACCCAAGTTTTCCATTAGGAGTTTATTCAGATTTCAGGTTTTTTTGAAGCATGCCCTGAATCTGCAAAATGCATTTGACTTGCATATGGAAAGAAAAAATGCTACAACAATGCATTTTCTGTTGCGAATTTCTCACACTCAGTGAGCCAGCAAAACTCCTTTTCTGGCAGTCTGCAGACTTAGATGAGATATATTTGGTAACAGGTGCCAACATAGCTTCCACTATAAACTATAATCAATTTAATTGACTGAGTCCTTATTGGCAAGGCAGGCTATTTGAATGTGGTAGAAGGGCAACAAAGTGCTTTAATTGCTTTAACCACAGACAGAGTACAGGGACTGAAATGGTGCTTCTAGAGAGCAATGGGCTCACCAGTCAGGATCACATGGGAAGGAAAAAAGGTCTGTGTATGTTTGTGTCTCATGCTGTGCAACCACCTCCTGCTGGAGCTGCTGGGTTCAGACCCCCCCAAAGGCATGACAGCACCTGCACCTGTTAGAGCAAGATGAGCACTTTAATGCAAAAATGACTGGCAACATGCAGCTGAAAGGGAAGAATCTAGAGCAGCATTGGGAGGTAGAGCCTTTAATAAAAAACACCAGTAATGGGTTTGCTTTCCAAAGCTCAGGAAAAATGAAGGTCTGGCTGAGACAGCCAGTTTAGCTGCATTATCTTGGCATCAGTCTGTTTTCAGTTTGCCAGCAGTAAGTGAATAGTCCATTTTGCATGTACTGCCAGCAATCAAAAAAATAACTGAGTAGATACATCCTCTATTAGGTATGGTGCTGCCACTGCATTAGCTCTCAGCAATCTGTTAACTCTGTTAATAGGAGCTGGGATCATTTCAGAGTAGTGCTATTTTGGCTTCTCACTGAACTTCAAGAAAAAAAGAAAAATATTTAAAATCTGACATTAATCATTCAACAGAATCACAGCTGATAGCTGACCTGAACAAGATAGATTTTTTTAAAATTTTTGAACCAGCTTTCTCAGATCACATCTTTAGTTTTATGCACAGTTTAGAAAAATAAAATCCTACTCAAAGTTCCACTTAGATTATGCTGGTCAAAAAGTGAGGAAAATATTGACATTTCTAGGCAGATTTCACTGGCCCTTATCAAACATATTGTTTATAAATCACTGACTATTTTAAAACCAGAAAATATACCACTACTCCCCAGAAACTGAGCGTGCTTTCTCCTGCATAACATCCCTAATCCCCTGGGCATACAAAACAAAATACTGGCATAGGAAATAACGTGAAAGCAGAAGAGGAGGATGGCTCTGAATTCCTTCTCCTACCCTGTGGCTCTCTTTTATGTTTTGAGAGATATGGATATGCTGATCCCTCTGTGTCTATGCAGATTCTTATTGTTGTTTCCATTAATATTAAAAGCACAGACACTATTCAGCTGATGCTTATTCCCAGATTCATAAATAGAACTGAGAGTGTTTTGATCAAATTACTGTTCCTGAAGCTTCCCTCTCAAGGCCAGAAACTTAGTTGTCCAAATTTACAATTCTCTTTTCAATATGAAAGGGTGTCATGGCAAGCTAGGTGATATTCTTTTACAGAAATTCAAAGTGTAGTTTATAAACTAGAATTACATCTATGGAGTTATTTAAATTGGACTTTTTGTTCCATAGAAAAATCATGCTGCAGAACAAATCTCCCAAGGACCACACACTTCCCAAAGTACCAGCATCCTCCAAATCCCTCATATGCTAAACTGAACAGACTTTGGCTTAGTTTTCATTTAATTTCTTCACAATTTCTGTCATTCAGACACTTGAAGTTACACAAAGGAGAGCCTCTGGAGCTCAGGTAACTCTTCAGTCAATTCCCATTGGGATGGAATGGATTGCTCCCCTATTCAGTCTTCATATTTTAATTTTGGGGCTTTTATTACTGCTGTTCTCAATTATTTTTCAGGAACAAAAGCCTGCTATTAGTAGCTATGGATGTAATTTTTTTATTCTGTTTTAAGGAAAACGTTCAGATACTTAGGTTTGAAGCTATTGCCCCAGTATAATTTTTAGAGTTTTACTTGCTTCCCAATTCAGTTCTGTATCAAACAAGAGCCAATTTAATTTTTTTCTTTGTCATTATTAACTCAAGTGAGCTGAGATTGGACTGACAGAAATGTAAACAAAAGTTGGCATAAAATTTAAATACAGAAATTCATTTAAGAATCAACCCTGAAATTTTGCAGCTGATATATTCATAACCTGGATCAATTCGGTTCAATTCTACTCTTACTTATTTGAGGACAGAAAAGCATATTAAACTGGGAATTTCAATATTAGTCACTTCCATTTTTACATTTAAATTATTATTTTTATTTTATTTCTTCTTTTAATATGATGGGGATAAAAACTGAGAAGCATTTGTGAAATCCTTATAGTGAGTAATTTTTTGCTGAGTGCAAATTGAAATGGCTGTAGCAGTTCATAACAGAATAAGAAAAATGTGGATGACTCCCCTCTGCTTTTCCTGACAGACTTTCTGTATTCTCTGGCTTAATTGTGATGTTTTATCTTAGCACTCAGATCCAACATACAAAAAGAAAGATTTGGGTGGGTGGTTGGCTGCTCTTAACCAATGGATGAAGATCAGTCCTGAGGAGAAGCACTCAGGGGAGCTGGGGGAGGAGAAGCTCAGCACAACCCAGCCAGGAGCAATCAGCTCTGAGGGATAAATGAGTCCTGGGCTGCATCCAGAGCACTGTGAGCAGCAGGGCAGGGAGGGGATTCTGCCCCTCTGCTCTGCTCAGATCCCACCTGCAGCTCTGGAGTTCCAGCATAAGAAGGACAGGGAGCTGTTGGAGCAAGTCCAGAGGAGGCCAGGAAGATGATGCAAGGGCTGGAGCACTTCTGCTCTACAGGCTGTGAGAGAGGGGCTCTGTTCAGCCTGGAGTAGAGGAGGGTCTTTTGAGACCTTACAGGACTTTCCAGTGCCTGAAGGGTCAATATTAATGAGATTAATGAGTAGAGTGAGTCAAGACTTGTCCAATCCCATCTGCAGCTTACTGGACAGAAATCTAAGCTAGTTTGCTAATTCACATGTGGGACACCTGTGAACCAAGGTGAACCAACTTTACTTAACCAAGCCCAGGCTTGAGAAAACACCCAGAAGTCTATTCCAAAAGAGAACTCATATGTTCATGGAGCTCTTTGGAAGAGTCAAATTCCACCCTTATTGCATCAGGCAGCTCAAATATCATTCAAATATCATTCTCAGGTGAAAAGCTCCATAAGATAAAAAAACTTGGTTTTGGAAGTACTTCCATGATTGCATGGCACACCAGAGCCTACTGCAGCCTCTGTGCTTTGAATGTTATCCCACATTTTCTAGCAGGAGTTGTGAATGTCAAGTGGTGCAGGTGGAGCTAATAAAAAGTTGCAATACTGTCAGAAGTGCCATTATTTTTGTTGATTCGTCTGTTGTAGAGCTACTCTAAGCCGGGTTTGTGAAAGGATGAAGGGAAATCAATCAGCTTCCTGCTGCTCTGGAGCCAACAGTTTTGATGCCCTATTTTCTCTGCTAGTGTTAGTGTAAGATCCTCTGAGATATACACTGGCTCCGTTTGGAATCATGAATCAGAGCAGAAATGCAAAGGGTTTTGTCACCGTTTATTTGTTTAAATACAATGCTGTCAAGTCAAAATTTAAGCTTCAACTCAGCTCATTTCCCAAAGAATTCATGTGAGACACCACAACATATCCTGTGTTAGGTGTAGTACATTCTCTGCCAGCCACAGACTCCAGCATCACAGCTCCCATTGCTCCATGTCTAAATTACACTCCCTGCAAAGTACTCATGAGAGGGTGATAAAGAAGAAAACATGGGCTGTCATCTCAATTCACAGTAAATTGCAAGTTTCTCCCATTTCTTGAGAAAAATCAATGGAATAAAATCAGCGTTGACGTCAAAGCTCAGAGCTGGGTAACCTTGGCTGGGGCAGGTGGGGCTGCCAAGCTCCTGTCCGCTCCCACCTCCAGAGCAGCAGGCACCAAGCCCAGATCTCCCCTGCCCTGGGGAAACCCTCAAGGGAACAGGGGGTCTGTCCAAGGACATCCCTTTACATCACCATATATTGCCCTGATAAATTGTACTTTATCAGTTTTTTAGTATTTACCAGTCTCGGTTGTCACCTGACAGAATTCCTTGTAAGCCTGCAAGGTCACATGGATTTACATACCTGGGGAATCAGGGGCTGCCAGCTGCACCCATCATGTAGCAAAAGAAGTTTTAAAAGTACTCATTTCTTATTGCTTGCATTGTCTCCTTATTAGAGAAAGAAACCACATTACTTCAAGATTAATACTACTGCCAAATCCATGAACAGAGCCCAGTTTAGGACTGAATTATAAGTCCCTGAGAAGTGAGTCCATTATAAAAGTGCAGCATGAATGATTTCATCACTCCTCTTTGCCATGCAGCAAACAGCTGAAGGTATCAGCTATTCTGGCTGGTTGGTGCTGATTCAAGCTGCTCTTCCCAACCCAGCAGGAAGGCATCAAAAACCCCCAGTCATTTACTGAAAAGTTACTCTTTATAGTGTTATCATTTTTATTGCCTAAATGTTCAGCATAACTACCCAACATGTTTTGAAAGAATTGCTAAAATTAAGAACACTTGCTCACCTGGTCTCAGATACTATTTTGGCTTTCATTAAAAATATAGTGTTCTCGTTCCTTTAATAGCTTGTTCAAAATAATACACATAAAAGTAAACTTTCCCTGGGAAATCACAGTCAATAACTAAATCAGAATCAGCATCTCAAATGCATCATCATCTGTCAGATATTGTCAGGACCAAAATTAAAAAAAAAAAAAAACAAAAAAAAAACAAACAAACAAAAAAAAACCACCACCACCAAAGACCAGGGCAAGGCAAAAAACCTAAATAAAATGTTAAACCATAGAGTAAAATTCTAAGGAGAGGTCATCTGGAATATCAATTTCTGTCCTTGTATTCAAGTATCTGATACTCAAGTAATTTCATGAATTATTATAATCAAAACCTTTCAGAAAAGTAAAAAATTAACGTCCAAATAACAGCATTGAACTACTGCTTCCAGTGACTGTGATCAAACCTGAAAATGGACAAGCAATAAGGAGAGGGAGAGGAGGAGGAAGAGGGAGAGAGGAAAAAAAGAATAAAAAAGAGCTAGTCTGTGATTTTAGGTATGTTACTTGACCGTGAAAATGCTAAACACAGACGTATTTTCTGCCATACTATGAAATTCCATCAGCACTCATTTATTTCCATTCAAAATGCTTGAACATTGGTGTATGTTTAAACACAAATATGTATCATCTAAGCAGTGAAAACATAATCCAGGCTTGAACAAATTAGTTGTTTTTATATTATATCAATTACATTTTCCTATTTGGTGTGAAGGTTTCTTGGTACTGCCAGCTATTTACCCATATAAAAATTTTGGAAAGTGACTTGATAACTATAAAAACATTTATGCTGAAGAGCTACATACTATAATGTGGTAGAAACAGATTTTCCTTAATGCAAGCTTTAACTGCACATTAAAAGCATTGGAACCACCCATCATATTTTGCTGTTGTTGTTTGCACTTACTGTATAAACAGAACATTAAATTCAAAATAGAAATGAAGACCTTTTTCATTAAGTTTCATAGGCAGTAAGAAAAAAGGCTTTCCAACTAGGAGTGCAAATTGCACAATGATGCCAGGTTAAAGAAGATTAACACTGTTTAAAAGCTGTGCCCGAAGTTCCATACCCATGGTTCATCTTTGCCTGATGGAAACAGTTTTTTTCCCAGAGGCAATTACACCTTCAAGGAAGCAGGAACTTCCCAGAGCCAGAGCCAGGTGCAGGGCTGTGTCCAGCTGCCACCCTGCCACTGGCACCACCCACACTTCATTTCCCAAAGAATTTGTGTGAGACACCACAACATGTCCTGTGTTAGCTGTAGTACATTCTCTGCCAGCCACAGACTCCAGCATCACAGCTCCCATTGCTCCATGTCTAAATTACACTCCCTGCAAAGTTTATTTATTTTTAGTCACTCCTTCCTGTGGCACCCACAGGGCAGCAAACAGGATCCTCTCAAGACAGGATTTAAAAATGCACCCAGGACTCCACATACCTGCTTGATCAATGGATAAAATTTCAGAGTACAATCTAGACTAGAAGGAACCTGATGCCAATGGGAGGGTTAAGCACAAGGAGTGACATCTCTCCCCAGTTCAGCGTTTATCAGACGTTTCATTCACACACACAAAAGAAGCTGGCAGCTTTGAAAAGGGACACTTCAGGGACAGGCAAGGGGCTTCCCCCAGGGAAATCACTCCTTTAAGGCTCAGCTTCACTTCCTGCGATCTCCAAGAGCCGTGGCTGCTGTTGGGGAGTCCCATGAAGGAGCCGTGGGCCTCTCTGCCCTGGCACCGTATCCGAGCCTGCCATCTTCAGCCCATGCAAGCAGCCAAAGCAGCATCCCTAGAGATGGGTCTGTGCTCTCCACAAAGGGAATTGCCATGCCAGGCACATCCCACAGGAGCCCCCAGAGGGCCCTTGGTCCCAGTGACCTGTCACCTTCCCTGAGCTGGAGTTTGTACCAGGCTGCAGATTACAGCTCCACTACCTCAGCCACCCCTGGGGCTGCAAAGCCCTTAACTTAGTCAGGATCACCCAAGGTCTTTTTTATTCTGCTGATAGATTCCAGTGATTTTCTTGAAGACCTCACACTATTGGCCAATGGACTCCAGCTATGTATTTTCATCTTTATCATTGTAGCTGACAGAAGTTTTTTGTCTTTTAAACCTAAAATATCTCTAAATCTTGAGAGCAGTGATTTAGAGCCATCCAGACAGCAACAAAACTAATGATAAAACCCACCTGAATAGAAACAGTAATGAATTGCTATAGTAATAGGTGATCTATAACTACAACACATCAATAAGATTAGATAAACAGACTGTTATCTTAATGAATTTGTCTATACAAGCAATTCCAGAGTCTTCCTTTATCATATCTTTCTTGTAAGCCACACATATCAGTTTACACACATGAAGCAGCTATTGATTTCTCTGGGAAAATGTACTTCGATAGGAATTTCAGAAATAAAAAACAACAACAGCACAACAGAAAAAAAAAAAAATATAGCAGAGCTGCCAGAATAGGAAACTGCTGCATTGCATTTCCTGTATGCACACACTGGATATGTTTCAGTATTGGTTGTTGCTATCTGAAGTGTAAACACTGTTACCAGAGAGAAGAAAGATGGAATAGCTTTGAGGCACAGAAAGAAAAGTATTTCTCCTAAAATTTGCATCATCTCCCTTTTGTAAATTAAACTAGCTCATTAGTAAAAAAAAATAAAATTAAACAAACAACAATTAATTTTGAGAAAAGTACTGACTAGCCTTGTCAACAGCCTTTGTTCCAGGGTTAGAGGAGTTAGCTGTACTAAATTCTGGGATGCCACCACTGCATTTGGATTATGAGGGCTTAATTCACAGCTTGTGAAGATGTGAAAACAGGGTTCCTCTTCCCAGCTCCACATGCAGACATGCTGAACCCCAAGTCTTCATTGCTAGTGAGAAGAGACGGAGGAACAAAACGTAGCTAACACTTTTGCCATGTACCTTTTTGCTTCTCCTTAGCATAAAGGAGCAGCAAGGATGATTCAACTTGCTACTCAGCTTCCAAAACTTCTGGAACATGCTGGTGTCTTAAAATCCTTCACTGTCACCACATTGTTACCTTTGTTTAACTCTTGATTTAAATTATTATTTCACACTGCATACATTAAGCGCCAAACTACACTAGGCTGAAGAGCAGAAAAACTGTTTCCACCAGCAGTCTGAGCTCTGCACCTCAGATCTCTGCATCTGCACAAAGCCACCTACACCCTTCCAACAGCTGAGCCCATAATCCTGGTGGGAAGCTGGATCTCACCATTATGATTGTTATGCATTTAAAAGCCACACTATGCAGTATTCAGGGTTTGAAGCATTTAATGTGAAACTATAAGTCAATGAACACAACCCTAATAACAACTTCCTTTTCAGGCAGCGTAAAAAACTTACATATATTTGTAAAAAAATGCATTTTAAAAGATCAACTATTCAGTTGTACAGATCTCCTTAGGTTTTTTCTACACTCTTTAAATCAAAATCAAGTGAAAAAGCCCCAACACTCAAAAGATAGCTTTTCCTCTAAATCACTGCACAAAATGCAGATTCCACATATCTTATTGCTGGAAGGGTGGGATAATAGCAAAACTCAAACCAGCTTTCTGTTCAGCTGCACCCATGAGAGTTGGGGGCAGGGCTGCTTGCATACATCTATTCTATTGCAGATCCAGAGACCTTTATATAATTGTTTTATTAATTATTCCTGGTCATTAAGAAAAAGGATCTTTAAATTGAATTTCTTTCTAAAATCATTATTGCTTATTAATGTATAATTATCTTACCATTGCCCATTGTTTTCTCAAGTCAAGTTTTCATTAGAACAAAAATGCATGCATAAAAGGGTTCCTGAAGTGCAGTCAGACCTTTTGCATGGGTTTGTGCTAATTACCAGAGATTCTTTTGTTATCAGCCCGGATGTTAATGACAAAAGAAGACAAGTGTAGAGTCTATTTTGCTTGAGCTAATTACTAACCATTCCCCATTCAATTTATGCTCGGAGGAGTACAATAATCATGACACAGTGCATTAGCTCTGTCCCAGGCAGTTTCTGCCATGCTGAGTGTTAATTGTCAGCACAGATTCCAGTCAGGAATAACACTGTCTCAGGCATGTCTGCTCACGAGCAGTGCTCTAGCAATTTCTTCTGTGCAGTAAGACAGGCCCTTTAAATTTTTTTATGTAGGGGAATACTGGAAAATTTCCTCTTTTGCAGAGGCAAATGGCATTGCTTTCACTGGCTTACAGTTTTTACGATTAAACGTTTTAACTAGTTAGAAAAAATTAATGAACCAGAACTAAGAACCAAAGAACATGACAGAAACTGAACAACTTACCTGGGCATTTTTTAAAAGTATATATTTTGGGAAAATATACCAATCCAACTAACTGAGCTGTGTACCTTGCACCAAAAGCAGGGAGCTTAGAGGGCTAGTCATAGGTAGTAAGCCATTTCGTATTATCCAAAACCCACTGAATTTGAAAAGGTTTTAGTGGATTTAGCATTGCTTCAGGGTCTTTGCAATCTTGAAAATGAATGGATTTATGGTAAATCCTCCAAAAATCATTTCACTGAGTGTAATGAATAGTGATAGATATTTCAAAGTCATTAGTCTCTGCTCTATCCTGTGCTTTGGTGATACCACACTCTAAACTAAAAGCACCTGTTCTATAATGATCTAATGTATCATCAAGTCTGGAGGGGTGAGAAGGAAAAGAAGGCTCATTTCTCCTCTGTGCCCATGCTTCTTTAACAAATGATCTTGGAAACCCAATGTGCAGCCACACAAAGTCTGCTCATAAATTTCCTCAGGATGTCACATGGCAGACAGTGTACCATCACACCATCCTAAGAAATTTCAGGCATAAACAAGAAACAAAAGGGTTTGCAATCCTCAGTATAGTGGTTGGTTTTAGGATGATCGTCTAGAAGATACCATCAGTGCAGGCACAAAGAGGCAAATTTGCGTGAAACAATCAACACTTACTCTAACAACTCTGTCTATTAATTTTCCTGGTCCAGTCTGCAAGATTATTCAATGCACTGAGCAACCCAGAATAACAGTGTTTGGGGTGAGTGACAGGAAAATACCCTGATGAAACAGTGAGTGCTGTTATTAAGTTATTACATCCCTAAGAAGGTACCAAAGCATTCTTATTATCTAAATGCTAATGGAGACATAGCCAAAAAGTGCCTCTTCCACCCACTGTTAAGAAGGAAATCATCTCCTGAGGCAAAATGTTTGAAGTCAGTATTTTGCCACATGCACACATCACAAAGCCATGTCATGCAAGATTAGACAGATTCCACAAATCAGCACAAACTTTCCCAAACCAGCAGGAGAACAGCAAGAGCACAAACTTGTGCAGTGTGATCCACAGCAAGGTGCCTGAAGGACTGGAGGTTTATCCTGCCTGCACACTGCTCTCACAGCCTGCTGTGCATTGCAATGGTACCATTCAAATATGGAGAGAGATGCATTCAAATATAGATCTCTGTAGAAAAGCATCTGCTGCTGCTTTCAAGCCTCAGCACAACTTCCACAGACTGACATTTCACTTTCCTGTTTAGTGCAGAAGTTTTCTTCATTTTAGCAAAAAATATACTCAGTCCTGCCTTACAAAATACAATCAGTATCAGAAAAAAAAAAAACAACCCACATTATTTTGTTTCATAAAATTGTAACTTATTTGCATATATAAAAGTGAAGTTAAAAGGACCACTGTTTTCCTAGGAAAACAATCATTTCCATGGCTGACAGTTCAAAAGCATGGGATTCATGTTTTTAGCAGTGTCCCATCATCTCATCAGTAATGCTGGTCTCAGTCACACAATATGACCACATGTTCAGAGTTACACAGAAAGGGAGGTGTCAGCTTAGAAGGCTGATATCTTTTTCGTTTATCCCAATCATTTTCTTTTATCTCCTCTCCTCCCTGATACAGCACCAGGAACTTTCTCTGCACATTTATTTCTGCATTTACAGCCATCAAACACCAAACTGCTTTTGGTTCCCTTGCTGTAACAGGTGGGTTCATTGACACACTCATTAATTTGTAACTTAAAAGCAGAGGGAAGAGAAACAGCTAATTGCCGTGGCTGATAGAGGTGGCGTTTCCATAAACTGCAGCACTCACACATCCCTGTAGCTTCATCTTTTCGGTGTGGTACCTCCTCGTTTGATGCAGCTGAGCTGTGCAAGGCAGCCCCATGGTATGAATTTCAGTATAGCCCAGCAGGGAGGAACATCAGAATAAATGAATCATCAGTGCTCTGCCAAGCGTCAAGACCTCCATTTTCCTAATTTACATTTCAAAAGGGTCTGCAGTTTGAAGTAGTAAAGAAATCATTTGCTTTTGCAAGATAAGTGCTTTTCCAAGTAGGAAACTCCGTGGCAATTCCAAAAAGTGTTCTGATTATAATTTTTGTCTGTATTAGAACAGACACAAAAGACTTTAAGAATATCTGCATCAAAAGCTATCCAGTATTCAGCATTTCTGCAATCTTTGACCATGTACTGCTCCCATGGAACACTGGGTCAACGTGCTCTGCTGCCTTGAACACTTGGCTGAAACAAAGTGTTCTTTAAATAGATGTTTGTAGGCTACAATACAGTTAATTGTGTGAAATAAAAACACCTCCAAGAGGCATTGTCAGAAGCAGCACAGAATGAGAAGATTATATAAATCTTGTCTCTTGAGATTCCTCCCAGAAGTTTTTTGAGGAGAATTTTTGGAGCAGTTTGCAACACTGTCTACTGGTGAGCTTCTGGGCAGAAGGAGGAGTTGGTGCCTCCAAGCTACTGCCATCTATTTGTACAGTAAAGTTCTTAATTCTCACTCTCTCACATTTCTGCAAGGCAGGACACTGTAAATATTGTAATGTCCCACCAGTGGTCCTAAAGGGTAGTGGAGAAAGGAGCAGAGCATGTTCTCCCCCTGTCTCTCACCCACACAGTCACTCCCACTCTGGCTGGAGCAATGAATTCCCACACTAGGAATGCCAGTGAAGTGACAGTCAGCACTATAACCTCTCTTGCTCTGTATTTGGGCAGAATCACATGGATCTCATCACAGGGCCCAGCACAATTTATGTTTGTTTCTTATACATCAGGATAACAAAAATTAAGCCTCGTCAAACCAACTTTCAATCATTCACTCTTGGGTGTGACACTTCTTTATCCCAGCCTGCCAGGTTATTATTATGTGTTCTTCCTATAACTGAAACTCCAGCTAGAGGGAACAAAGGTGCCAAGGATTCCTACAGTTCAGCACACAGTAACATTTCCAAGCAAGGACCTGGCTTTCATCATGCTCAAAACCTGTCATGAGAACAGGTAATGGCAAAACAAAATCATTTCCAAAATGCCAAGGGGGATCAAAAAGAGGGTGTTACACTTTAAATTGTTGCTACTAATACTTAAATTTTCTGTTCTTCAAACAATGTAGCTGCCAAAATTCAGGCTTCTCATTAACTCTATCTAGGTAATTACAGAATTTTTTTGGATGAAGGAGACAAGAGAACAATCCTTTTAAAAGCAAGGAAGCAGAAAATCAGAGTGGCTCAGTGATCTCCCTGTAGCCATCTCATTGACTAACTTTGGAAAAAGGAAAATTTGCAAAATGGACTGACATTCTGTCCCCCAGATGTAACAGAAAGTAACTCAAAGTTGGCTCCCTGTGTCTGGGAGATCACATTATGCCTTCAGTCGAATTCATGGTGTGTGGATTCTTCCTCTCATCACTGTTTACCTGGAACAGTAATACTCTAATTACTTCACAAATACATATTTGCATATAATGAAGCAATTATGTACATCATTTAGTCACTCTAATTGAAGCTTTCAAATACAAAATTCTCTTGTAATTTGCAGGGTTCATATCTTTAATGCCTTGAATACCCTAGATAACTCTGTGACAATACAATGTTGTGTGGGAGGCAGTATTAAAATAAAAATATTGAAAAAGATCTAATAATCGAGGTAGAGTTCTCATGAAAGCAAGTCGAACTGGATAGTTAATCGTACATGACATTCAAATTTATCACATTTAATACATCCAATGAAATCTATCATGATAGCTTGTTCCAATAGATCATTCCTTTCAGGTATAGGGAAAGAAACTCACTGAGACAAGAGTCATGTTCCTTTTAAAGCCATTATGGCACTCTTGGTCTATGCAGTAGTGAATTCCAACACAGAGCAGCCTGAGTTCAGCATCCAAACACCTGTTTGGAGCTTAGGAAAACCCCTCCATACAAAACATCCTCTTGAGTGGCCTGATTTGAAATCCTGAGACAGATTACAAAATAAAGATTTGCACATATTTAAATTGGAATTTTCTTCAGATGCAAGCTAACATCTTGAAAAACAGAGTTCATAACCACTTCTTTAGGATCTACAAAATCATCTGTGTCCCATTCTCATCCTTTCTACCTCCAGAGACAGGCTCTGTCTAAAGCAATGAGCTTTAATAAGGGGATGATTTGATGCATGTGAACATTTCTGGCCATTGTTGTTTCTGGGGAAACAATGGCAACTCCTCTCAGCACACAGCAGCAACAGCAGCACTCACACCTTGCTCCTGAGCTTCACCTGATGCACAGAACCAAGAACTGAATTCACTTGGGAGTTAACTGATCCACTTCAGCCTTTCATTTGCACTGTCAAATACATTTAAAAGTGTATTGAGTGTTTACTTTCCACTGCATCTGTACCTTTTCACATCTGTATTCCAGCTAATCATTATTGCATTATCCCATCATATTTGCATTTGATTATGATGGCACACAGGTGGCAAAACAGTACAAATCAATCAGGAGAGTCTGTTTACACAAGGAGCTGCTTTGTTTCTTCACAAGAAAATGAAACAGGTATTCTTGGGAGACCTTGAAGTACATTTTAACAGGTCATGTTTGAATTTGAGAACCAAAGACTGGCTACTCTCAATGTCAGAAAATAAATTTAAAAAAAAAAAAAGAAACTTAAAAACTACTTAAAATATTTCTACCTCAAAGCTTTTCATATGCAGGGAAACCTCTTCACCAGTTCACTTTGCTTGGTAGTGAAGGAGAAGAATTAAACTGAAAAGCTGAAGTTTGGAGACTTGTTATGCCTAGAGAGACTCATTCTGTTTATTTACCACCAACAGGAAAAGCACAGTGCAGATGTCCTTGTACACTGTCTTCTACTCACTGAAAATGCACAGGGCCTGCACTGAAATCCTTCCATTTAATAGGAATTGACAGGACACCACAAGGGTTACCTTGTGATACTTCAGTGATCACAAATGGATTTTGTTGTTGTGTATGTAAACAGGAAAATACATTTCATGTTTTTGAAAGCTGAAGCCTAGCTTCTGTTTTTATTCTAGCTAACAGTAAAACAGGGAATTTGGTGGGAGTGGCCCATCCTGGAGATGGGATCCTGTGTTTAAAAAGCTAGAAGATGATGTAAAATGGCAAATCCAGTCTTTGCTCTTTTGTTCTACCTCAGACAGTAGAAAACATTGTAGAAGCAGTTTATGCACACACAGTACCCTTAAATCACATCCCATAGCAGATTTGGACTTGAAATTACTGCCCACTTTGCTTTGCATCCACAAATGTGGAAGCTTAAAATTAAGTCTTGGCAATTAACAATTCAGTGTGTTCCAAGGTTACAGCTGGTGGAACTGCTCTCAAGTGATTTATCAGCCTTTTAGTGACACACCCAGAGTTTTTTGAGTATGAACCCCACTGCAGGCACACACTGTCTGGTCATCCATTCTGCTTATCATGGCAATGTTGTCTTGAGACTCAAGGGGAAAAAAATGGTCTTGGAATGATGTGCATATCAGAAACAGCAAAATGCTTTTCAACTCAGTAAAACACAAGCCTCATTTATCTAGCTCCAGCTTTTCTTTGCACCTCTGAGGTCCCCTTTCCTTAGAAAACAATGTAGTTTTCTTATTTAAAGCTGGCTTCTCTTGTGCCTTGTGTTGTTCACAAATACTTTATCATTTTCACTGACATGAAACTAAGCTCAAGACAATCAGACCTGACTTGGTTTACACTCAAAATACAAACCCAAATGTACTGATTTCCTTCTTTTGAGCAAGTGGAAAATTTAATTTTAAAATATTGAGGAAATTAAAACTTCTCAGTTTTCTCCACTGCAGTATTGTCAAAGCCAATAATGACACAAAAATTCCAACTACCAAATATTTTCTGTAGAAAAGCTCTGCAGAATATACTAATTGAGTACATTTCAGTGACTTCAATCTCATCATGCATGAATTTTTGATAGGTCCCCAGTCTCTTCCAGGGAAGGACACAGGAATTATGGAGCAATGCCTCACAACTGGACATCCACAGCTTCCCAGCAAACCTGCCAGGCTGAGTGCCCTGCAGGCAGGGAGCTGGGATTCCTGGGGCAGTGCACTCCAGGCAAGCTCCTGCCTGTGTCACCAGGGTCCCAGAGCCGGAGGCCACAGCTCCCCTGTCCCTCCTGAATCAGATAAGTCAGCAAGAACACAAAAGTTGTCAAGCACATTTAATTCAGAGTATTTTGTGACAGAGGATTTTGGCATTGCCAAGGCAATTTGAGTTGAAACAAAATAAATTATTGAAAAAAAAATCTTCATTTTTGACAAAATTCCAGAGCTGAGAAAAGCTGAAACAAATCTCCAGTTTACGGATCTGGGAATGCTGGGATGAAGTGACCAGACAGCAGCCAGTCCACACACCAATCAACATGAAACCTTTCATCCCTTAGAACAATCAGGCAACAGGGAATAATCTCAGCAGCTCCTGGAAAAGCAGACACTAGAGTGTTTCAGCCATCCTAGATTACCTGCCAGTTTATTTACCTGCCTAATCCACACAGATCACTCTAGTGTGCTCCTCTAAAAGTACGTGAGAACAACATTCTTCTCCCTCACCTTTTCCAAATTAAATCCAAGGGGAGAGAGGAAAAGAAACTCATTTTACTTCTAGTTCAGCATTCCCTGACTCTATTTCTTACCACATGATAGTGGAATATATTCATTCACAAAAAACCCTGCAGATCACAGCATGATCCCTGGCCTCAGTCTGCATTCCTGCCTCTAAGAGAAGTTACAACAGCAATGTCACCTCAGTTTGAGGCAGCAGGCAAAATAAATAGATTGTTAACAAATGTTAGTACTTTTCTCTGTTTCATATTGCTTATATCAATAAAGATAAGTGTTTTGGACTCTGGGGAAGGGAATTCGGAGTGTTTGGTTGGAGATCTAGTTAAAAGGTGTTCCTCACTGTAGATCATGTTGGAGCTATAAACCTGAGCTTGCTTGCCACAGCTATAACTCAATGGAGCCTGGGAGAAGGGGGCAGGGAAAAAGAATGTTTAATTGTTCCTCAATTATCCACCCCATAGCATTACTGCAACAAATCAAAGCTGTTATCACAGAAGGAGGAAGCTTTTATTTTAGATAATGACAATTTGAGCTTCAAGAACCAAGGTCCTCAGAAACTGCAGCCTCCAATCTCAGTCATGGTACCTCTGATCTCTTCAAAAGCCCTAAGAATATTTATTCTATGCTGCTGAATGATTTCTCAGATAGTTTGGCAGAAACAGCAAAGCAACTTGGTTTTGCCCTCCAAAGCTGTATAATAAAGTGCTAATAAGAATTCCCTGAGTGTGACATCAGGATGCCAGTGTTTCTGTGAGAAAGCTTTTATCTTTGTAGGGCACAATTTTTTTTCCTGTATAGACAAGCAGAACGGGATTTTCAAAAGAATTCAATTTAGCCTGACTCAGAGAAGAAAGTAAAATTTCTAGTGATTTCAGAGGGAAGAGATGAACAGCTACTTCTGAAAATGCTTCCTGTACCCTACACAGTGTATGAAACCACCACTGATGGAAGGATGCATTAAATATAGCAAAAATGTAGCAACCTCCTCAGTCAGGAGACTGAAATCACATATCACTATCCAATGGACAGGGACAAAAAAAGCATGAGCAGAGAGAAAAGCTGGCAGCTCTCATAATTGTATCTGATACCACTGCTGAGGGAAATCTTAACAGAAAAAATACAGATACATAAGAAAATATGACATTGTTTTACATTTTGGACATATTTCCTATGAAAAAACAAGATCATAGAACAGAGCACCTCTGGGAGGTGCATGGCATTCACTTTCAATCTAATCACATCAGCAAGCATTGCAGTTTAGACAAATGTATTAAGCCTAAATGAAAGTGTTCATTAATAAAGACTGAACAGTTGTTTTCTGAGGCAAAGCCATCATGCATTACACTGTGGAAATAGAAAATTTATGCTAAGCATTAAAGACAGAATAAAAAATATGGAGATTGCTTCATTTCTCTTTTCTAAAACTGTCAAATGTTAATAATCTTTCAGAGGTAGAATTACTTCATATATCAAGCAGAAATCTGCCTTAGATTACTGCTTCAAAATGGGGCTTCTAGACAAAATTCTACCTTTGAGCTTTATATGGTAGGCCAATGTAAGGGTTTTACAGTGGAGAAATTGAGCAAAAAAAATGACAAGGTGGACAGTTTCTATTCCTAATGAATATTAATTAATAAATGATCTGTTAAAGCATTTCAGTTAAAAGTTGCTTCAGTAATATAGCAAAAGATATCAGTAATCTTCAACAACATGGCAAAATGCTAAAAATGAAAATGGCCAAGCCTAGGATTACATTTCTATGGCAGGATATATGGGTGAATATTTCAAACTTTGCTTAGTGAAATAAGACAAAGCAAAAATAGAGCCTTCCTACTTCTGGGAGAATAGTTCATAACAAATCATTCATTCAATTAATTTCACCTTACCTATTCACAAATTACTGTGAAACACTTATCATTTTCTCCAAGGTGCTACTTTGATTAATTCACTGTATAATTTCAGTGAATAACTTTTCAGCTGCAGATTGTGACAAGTGTTCAGTATTCATAACTTGAAAAGTGTTGATTAGCTCTGACTGATCTGGGGATGATTGATGTCAGAACAGGAGTCAGTCCTGCTCATAGCCCTCTGCATTTATTCTCCTGTGTAACCTGGCACTAACAAACTACCCAGAGGCTGAGCTACATCTGATATTTACTTGCAGTAGTTCAAATGCAGCTTTGCAATGAGCATAAACACCTTTCTGTTTAAACTTGACTGCAGGAACTCAATTTTGCTTGCAGATAGATAACCACACATGGCCAGCTTATACCTAAATGACCTTTTTTTTTTTTTTCTGGATGGAAGTTTGAAAGTAGCTCAGGCTAGCAAGGCTTGATGAAATCAGCGTAACTGATTTCAGTAAATAACATCTCTTACTGGGAATAGTCAACAGCCCAGACAGATTCCAGAATGGAGCAAGGTTTCTGTCTTGCTTCTACTGACAGCTACCAGAAACCAGACCACTAGAAACCATAAAGCAAATCAGCAGTTTGTGGAGAAATCTCACAATCATGCCTTGCCAGAAAAAATAATCATGATGCAAATATTTCAAAGCAAAAGCCTTCAGCTATTTAGTGGTAAGAGCTGAGTCACACAACAGCTGTTTAACTGCTTGCATATGTAGGTCTGGGTAACCAATACTAGTTATGTCTTTAGGAAATTAAGCATTTATTATACTTTGTCATCAATCAATGTGTTTTCCCATTTACTAAGCAGTAATCTCAAGTTGTCTTTCAGAGCTGAAAAGCAGGGGATTCCACAAAAGAGGTTTCAGGAAGAAAACCAAAATCAAATCTCCTGCCTGCAGAGGCAGAACCCTCTCCTGTATCCAATGACACAGAGCCACGCTGTCACTGAGCCCCTCAGCCACAGCCTCAATTTGGCACCTGCACTGCTGAGTTACCTGCTCTGGGAGCTTATATTAATGATCTGTTAGTTGTCTTCTCTTTGGCACATGACACGCCAGCTGCACCTTTCAACAACTGACCTTTTGTTCCTCAGTCATCTTTCTTCTTTCAGGACTAGATTTCAGTTTCACTGTCATTACTTTATGTTGTTCTGTGTTGATTTTTCTGACATTCCATTTCCCTGCACACCTCTCACCTGAGCCTCAGTGCTCACATCTTTAACTCTTACCACTCCTCCCCTCACTCCTGCAGCTTTGCTGGTCTCCCACACCACCATTCTTGCTTCTTCATCCTTCTCACACACAACTCCCAACCTGAAAGGCACCTTCACCTGCTGGCTGAGCATCAGCCTCTCCTCCTCCTCTGGAGAGCAGCTCAGCCTCTGACAGGCAACTTGAATTCTGTAAATTTCATACACACTTTCTTCTACTTATTGCACATCTCCACATGTAATATTTAGTAGATCTTCAGGTCAGAAGGCACCATAAGATCATTTACCTAGATCTTAATCTCTTTCCTTATGGAAACCTTTAGATTTCCTCACATATCAAATATTTTTCGCATATACTTGTCCATAGTTTGTTTCCAGACAAACTGCGACATCAAGAGGATCAAGGATCAAAGCCATTGAGGCAAATAAACAAGTTTAACTGGCAAAAATTCCTGTCTTGCCCTGAGGCTGGTGAGCAGTTTGACCCTGACAGTGTGAATGTGACAGGTCCACCAGGCCTGCAGGAGTCTGGCTCTTTGTGCACCAGTAGGGCTTGTTAGACACGTGGGTTGCATCCCAGAGGCACTCCTGAAGTAACTAAACCAACAAAACCAGCAGGCTGTTGCTGTGCTGGGTGGCTGGGAGCAGAATTCCTCAGCTAGGCATTGAAGGATGAGTTTGGCTCCCTGTGTTTGGAGCCTACGGAAGGTGACGCAGGCGGCTGGCGGAACATGGCTCCCTGGTGGAGCATCCCTGCACACAGCTGTGCTCCTTCCATTTTCCATACACAGACAAAACATCCTTGGAGATATTCTCCTTGGAGCTGATATGCAATAAAATGTCATAGTGCTGCAAGAAACACCAGTTTTGTGTATGTCACTTCAAAGATATGAGCCAAATACAAGCAAGAGGCATCTGCACATTGNCTTTTGTGTATGTCACTACAAAGATATGAGCCAATGCTGGCAAATACAACTGATCCCAAGCAAGAGGCATCTGCACATTGTTTTCAAGACACTGACAGGCTTCAAAAATTATCAGTCAAAATAAGATGCTTGAGCAAAACAGCTCAGTTGCAGCACACTGTTCCTCTAGATTCAAAAATGTGTCTCACTTGCAGCCCCTTTCCACTGGAATTAGTGTGACTGGGTGCCAAGTGGAGTTATCATCAGGGTTGGCAATGGGAGACATCACACAACATTCTGGCCCAAACAATCTGCTGTGCAAGTCCTCCAGGACATGGAGTAACATCTTTGGAGTTGCACAGAAGCAAACAATCATAGAAAATATTCAAATTACTTCATAAACCTAATTTTAAGACACTGAAAAAAACCCAAAAAACAACCGCCAAGTTTTCAAAGAATGGTTGCCTAATGTTTTCTGACTATTAGATGCTCTACAAAGTCTCTGTCTGGATACTCTGATACATTCAGTCAAGATTAAGAGAGGAAAAATTCCAAATTGCATAAATACATCTTTTTCTTTTTTCATTAATCCCCTGACTAACCTACAGAGGATGGTGAGAGATTTTATATTATACAGCTGCCATTAAAGGCTATGGAGTTACAGCAATTAAATCAACATACCTTTCTAAGTCTTAGGCTAAGAAGTTGAAGCTGAAATTGGCAATATGTTTTAGCTCTTTTCTGCCTCTCTGGTTTGGTCAGTAGAAAATCTGAGATTATTTTTAAGAATCTTTTAGACTGTGGCTTATCCTGAGAACTAGTGACTTTCTTTAAATATGTATGTCAATTTGCAGATTCAATAGGGATGAACAAAATTAGGGATAAGTCTCAATGGAGTGTTAGGAATGATCTCAGACTTGGAGCATGTCACTGGCATATAGATATCACAGAAACATCACAGTTAAACTGATACCACTATTGAAAAAAAAAGCTTCTATATAATCACTTAGGCCACATTAAAGAAAGTATTTCATCACACTGCTGGACTATTCACAGCAAAAACCTGGTCAAAAGGCTGTAATATATAGGATATTCTTTCCTTTCCTAGACTTTAAATGAAGAATGTGATTAAGAATTTAAAACTACAGCACGAGAGATTATTCATTTTAGAACAGCAATATAAAATTCATTGGCTTTGCCACAGAATATTTCATTAAAAGCTGTTTTATAATTAGTTTTACCGCAAACTAAAAATCCTAAATGCAATTGCTTTAATGCAATTAGTCCATCTTATATTTCAATGATGCAAAGTCTTGTTGAGCTATAATAAGATCAAAATAGATTTTTCTCTGCATTCCCTTTACATTAGTGATTTTAAATCCAGAACCTAGTATCCAACTTCTGATGAAATTTCCTTCTCCTTTCCTACCAACCCTCATAACACTTGAATATTCCCATCTTTACTGTACCAGTCTGAAGTTACTATTCGGTTTTAAGAGGGAAAATAATACACAGAAATCTGCAATGTTCATGTTATATTTAGTTTTTCAATCTATTATGTGGTATTAGAACTCAAAAAGAGAAGGCTGCTGCCTCTTTAATGGAAATTAAATAGGAAATTCAAGATGTGACTCACTTTAGAAGAAGCTTGAGTTGCCCTCTTTGCAGTGTTTCTCTGAATATTGCATGTAACCACGTCAAAACATTGCATTTTGAAACTCTAAAATCCACTTATTTCCTAGTTTGTATGTACTTCCACTTCTAATTTAAAAGATAAATGTATTCAATGAAATAGAAATATCTTCTTTATATTCAAAAAAATAGCATCTGGGAGAGACCTTGTGGATTGTGAAACTATTTTACTGAATAATTCTTCAGGATACTAATCTTATAAGGTTTATTTTGAAAACACTAAGACAGGTCTATACTTTATCTTACATTAAAACTGAGAAAAAAGTCCTTTCACTGCAGCTGTATTCTGCTTTATTCCTTCTGTTTTTCTTTGGAGTCTACAGTACCTCATAGCCATGGAAGATGATGCTCTCCACCCCCAAAGGCATTTTTGTAGCTTAGAGTAGGCCAGTTGTCTCCTGACAGGTCCTTATTTTTCATGTTAAGTTTTTGCCAATATCTCTTAACTAAACATCTTTTGTTTACTTGTTTGCTTGGGCCTAAAACATCAGTTTGTCTGCAAAAGCAAACTAAAGTTTGACCTTAATACCTCTTGTTTTATTACTTTCAAGGGGAAAAACTGGCTTTCCTCCTGTATTACACTTTCTGAGAGGTCATTTTAAAACCATTTTAGAGTGTTTTTTGTACTCTACAGCAGCAGCTCCATCTCTGCTTTCAGCAGCCCCACTAATTCAAGATATTCAGATTATTCCCCTCTTCAGTGCATTGTTTATAGGCCATTTTCTGCCATCAGTCACACCCATGCAGCCCATGTTTAACTGCACTGATTTCTGAAGGACTTTCAATGACATAACTGGAAGTGCAGTTTATCCATTGTGGTATCTGGCTTCATGACCTGTTTAGGTCTCTGGATATCAGTCAGCCAAAAGCAATAATTAAGATGTAAAATTATTTATTCTGTTCTATGCTAGAGAAGGGTGGATCCTATATGGATTTTTCTCTCTCCAGCAGTGGAATAAAAATAAAACTATCTTTAAATTAATGAAATAGTATTCTCTTATAAAGACATTTTGCTCTGACTATACAGAACTGTAAATAAACAACTATCACAGAAGAATTTTTCTGTTTTCCCCGAGCATATAATAAATATCCTCTCACTGAAAATAACCCTCTGAAATGGCAAGAACAAATATGTATCAAAACTATGGTTTTTAATAATGTTGTTCAAACTCCTGGCAAATGGAGGAGTCATACGATGTGTCACACAACTTCATTAATCCCTCTTGAGTGTCCATGTGTGTCCTGCAGGGCAGCTGCAGGAAGGTCAGTGCACCAGGTCTGAATCTCATTTAACAAGTACAAGCCCCTAAGTGCTCAGTATGGGAATAAAAGTCAGCTGTGTTGTGTCAAAATCCATGAGGCCATTTGCCTAGGATTTCAGACAGACTCACTGCTTTTATCAGATGCCTGTAAATCTTAAACAAATATGTTGGGTGGAGCAAGCAATGGGACATGAAGGCACCTTGGTTTCATCAGTAAGTGAAACTACAAGGATTTCCTTGTTCAAACGGCTCCTTATCTTCAGGAAAAGGTTGGAAGAAAAATCATAATAAAGTGTTTCTTTCAAGCTTAAGTTGAACACAGCTGCTAGAAAGATGAAGGTACTGTCTGTGTACATGTAGGATACAGGATTTCAGATCCAACTGCAAATAAACTCGTGGTGATGCTTCTCTCATCATACTTCACTGCACTACTCAATCACTTCCCTTTAACAGAGAGTAATTTTGTACAAAAATATAGCAAAGATAACCACAGAAACTGTCTCAAACGTCTTCAAGCAGCTGTACTGTTATAAGTGTGAATGTCTGAAACAATTTGTAAATTACATGTTCCATAAAGCTCCCTCACTGCTTTTCCTATTTTTTTTCCTACTGTGTGCTTCAGGCCAGCCTTTCATTTAATAAGTTTCTATCAACCATGAAAACAGCCTGGGAGTATTAAAAGAATTGCATGGAGATAACAGCTATCTTTACATCTTAATATAGATATTTTAGAAAGACAAATGTGATACAGAGAGGAGTCAGGTTGTACATGTATTTTCATCAGTACAATTTGACTGCTGTTCACATCATTACAGGAGGAACAGAATTTAGACCTTGATTCATTGGCTGGTGTTCCTTGCAAGTCACTGGATGGGTCACCTTAATCTGAAAAGAGAATCTCTCTCTTTCTAATGAATTTAGGATAATGGCCTAAATTGTCTTTAAATGATCACAGAGATCTGGGTTAATCCAAGCCCTTATTAGCATAATGACTTTTGCATCCTACTTTACCATATTTCAGGAAAAATCTGGTTATCACTTCTTCAACCTTAAAAGGAAAACCTCTGGGGATTACCTGAGATGAAATGTATCCTGCTCAAGTCTAGTGCATTATTCTACAATCCTTGCTCTGAGAAATTCCAACAGTTTTCCAACATTTGAGATAAAATAAGTTTTCAGGAATCTAGATCTTTCTAGCCTAGCAGTGAATTTGGACCAGTGGGAGTTTTGTCTTTATAAGGATCTTGCACTGAGGTGCTTAATTAATTTCTAATGAGTTGCACCATGCTTTTGCTGAGTATGTGTTAATGTGTTATTTTTTTTTCCCTGTAATTGTGAATCTTCTTGGTTCAGAGCACAACTGTCATGTCCCTTTGATGTATAATAGATATAAAAAGCCATAAAGGCAAGCCTGGAGCTCTCTGGTTTAACTGTATTTAGGTATGCAACCAAATTGGTTCTCCTAATGTTCACTATGACTCTAGCACTATACATGTAATCTGAAGCCTATAAAGTAAAACATGAAATTTCTTACAGATTCTCCAAACTACATTCTAAACTTCATCAAAGCATTGCCTTGAGGAACTAATCAGTTTCAGAGTTATAATCAAGTGAGTCATAATGAATGTGTTCACAATGGAAGTCACATCAGAATTAAAACCCATTTTGCTCTCAAAAAGAAGCAAACCCCACCCCACTCCCCCTCAAAAAATCCAATCAAAGACAAAATCCACTGGGCCCTAGGCCTTTGTCCCATTACAAAGCACAACTCAAATTATTCTTGGCAATTTCTCATTGCTTTACTTCATCCTTCTTATCTTCTACTTCGCTCTGACAGGGTAGTGACTTCCTTATGAGTTTTTGTGCTATGAATTACTTTCTCTTCTGATTCTTTAAAAGCCTGTTGATTGTAATTTGATGCTACACTCTATAGGGGACAGCACAGGCTTGTCTTTTCCCTCCCTTGCAAATATTTGCCTTCTCTAGAGCAAAGCAAATGAAACATCATTTCCTTCCAATCAAATATTTTTACCACAAGAAATCAGCTTCCAATCTTTGTTCTGTTATTCATTATGAATACAAAGTACATTGAGCACTGATATTGATGTCCACCCAAAATTTTACTCAATGTGCTTGAGCAACAGAATTGGGCTAATTGTGATTACCTGGAAGGCCAGAAAATTCTGTATCTGGCTTGGGATACTAGAGTAAAATAATTCCAAAAAACACCCCTGCCATTGCGACTTGTATTCTAAAACTCAGCCATGGGTTTGTGAGCTGTAGCAGTTCTGTAGTTCTGGCACTTACTGCATAAACCTGTGAGAAGAGGAAAGTGGTTCCAGTCTTTGCCTGGTAAATTACACTAACACAGAAGACTAAAAATAACCCCAGCCATTCCTGTTGGTTGTAAGTCATTTCATCCCTGATATGCTAGAAAAACATGATTATTTTCACATTTCACTCATATAACAGATGAGATGTGAAATGAGTGTCACGGCTGATAAACACCACAGTGGCTGCTAAGTCTCACACTATGTAAACAAAAACTTCTCTGTTCACTGTACACAAAATTAACAATAAAAATTACTGTGAAATCTGGGTATAAAACCAAGCACAACTTCAGAGAGAAAAGGGTCATTACAGAGGAAATGAGTTGGTGACAGCAGCTCTCCCAGCCAGCTGCAGCTGTAGGAATTTACCCATTGACTTTGATGGGAAATCCAGCCTGTGCATAAAATATTGCTTCAAATACTCTAATTCCTTCCCAATTCTTACGTTTACTGGAACAAAAGAGGAAGCAAGAAAGCACAGAACTCAGTTTTGTGCAATGCACCTACACCTAGGCCACCTCACAGTGACTTCAGCATGGCCCCAGAGGTCTGTGACACAGAACGGCCCTTCACTCGCAGCTGAGAGAACAGCTCTCACTAAAGGCCATCTGCTGCTCTGTACTCCTAACTTGCTGAAATTAAAAGTCTTTCAGAAATGCATTAGTTCTGCTGCACCCCTGTATGACTATAATACAGATTGACTAACACACCTGGAAGAACAAGAA